>MU278576.1:0-95342 GCA_022385745.1 Cubamyces sp. BRFM 1775
GTCGCCTCAATCTGGGCATTCCTAAGAATTCTTCTAGCTAACCCCTACATAGGTTACAAAAATGCCCTTTAAATGGTCTGTCTGTACCCAACGCCCAGACGCGCACCGGGAGATCATGAACGTGTGCGGAGGATGCATCTTGCCCACGCACTTGACTTGTTGTCTTGGAAGATGCGCGTCCGCATGCGCACCCGCGGGGCGCAGTAATGCATCGTCATGTCGGCGTTGACGTTTGAGCAGCTAGATGGCTCTTGGTCCTGCTCTGCCCAAAGCTGAATTTTGCGTGGGCGATATCTTGAGGCGTGTCCGGCTTGCACTATTCGTCCCCAAATCTTCCTAAGGTGTTCGTCCGTGGTTCACAACGCTCGCGTGCACGCTTTTCGATGCTCTCTTCGCTTTCTTCCTCTGTTTTTTCCTGAGAGGCGCCATCGACGCCGTATTACGTTGTGCTTTCACCGTCACTGGATCGATGCAAGCAAAATCTCTTGTCAGTACGGCCGGGAGCGACTGGCAGGATGGTACTAGCTGACCGCTTTGTGTATCTCTGTTAGGAGTTGGATCGGAGGGCTTAGCCTCGACCGCTGCTGTGATCAAGGCACCCGTCCTCCCCTTCCCTCGAACAACCCTGTGGGCGTCTTTCGCGGTTGTCTTCCGTCGTCCTACGATGGTCAGCGAGGCAGTAATGTTGTCGACCCGCTGCGTCTCCATGCTGGCGATCGCCCCTCATACCGCCCAGGCCTTAGCTGCAAGCTAACGTGAACCTCAAAGGCTCTGAAGAGGAGGCAGTGAGCAAACGATACCACAGAGACGAAAGGAACGACAAGCCGGGGACGCACAATCATCTTCGAACTTCCTCTTCAGCTAGTAACTGCGAGGCCTCGCCAGGAGTCCGTACATGCCTGCTGCGGAGACAAGACCGTGCATGGTTTGAGGTCCTTGAGCTTCACGGTCGCTGAAGGTGTTATTGCAGGGTTCAAGGCGATGACTACCGCTACGATTGAGCTACTTACGCCTCGCAGGAGCACCCTCGACAGTCAGGCCCACTCGAGTGACCAGCTCCCAAACACACAGGAGAGCGACACAGCGATGGCCCACGTGTGCCCCCCTCGATTGCAGTCGTTGCGACCGTCAAGAGGTGCACTTTGACCCTATTCATGGGTTCACCATCCTCTAGGAGTCCACGACTGGTACGAGCCGGGGCAAGTGATGCGTCTCTCGTTTCCCACCCAAAGTCCTGATAGTACATTAGTGCAATCGACGAGAATCACGCTTGTCCATCCCCATCTGCCAGGCGCATCCTGCTTCGGAGACATATGGCTTGGACGAAAGCACGCATTGATTTGCTCAGAAGACGACTATAACAGCGACCACGACACTTTCTTCCGGTTGATCTTCGACTTCGATAGTCTCGATCCCGACGACGCTGTGAACCGTGTCCCAGGTGCGGCAGCAGCTGTGTCCCCAGTCGTTCGCGAGGACCTCGCTGCTGGCGCCGACGATGAGGAGGACGAACTGCTAGACCTTTGGCGGCCTTTCACGTTTGATGAGCTTTCTGGCCGTCTGTGCGTTGCGAGGAGACGCACTCGAACCGAGGTGGAACTCTGTCTTCTCTGAGCCTGACATGATGTTCGTGATGTCATCAATCTGACAAACCATCTTGTCTCGTACTGGGGAGTACAGTGGACGCTTGGGCGTCGAACCATGCAACCAGAGAGATTGGAAAGTCGCACACGATCTACCGGCACATTGTTCACGCATGTTACCGATGCACACTCATGAGTACAATATTTGAGCAAGGCACGTATGACACGGAAGAACATCCTACATCCTACGATATACGTGTGTGAGCCTGTTAACTTGAGCGCTGTCAGCCATACCCATCAAAGCAGTACTAACGAAGACAACGATCTCGCACCGCGATGCATATCACTGACTAGGGTTAACGTAGGCCGCGATACCCTCGTCAACGTAGCCCAGAGCCGTGATGGCATTGTCTCTCTCCCCCGCACTGGTCGTGTAGAAGTGGTCGGCGACCTTGGGGTTGTACATTCGGTATAGAGGCACCGAGCCGCAAAGGTTACTGGGATAGACGTAGGCCGTGATGCCTTCATCCGTGTATCCTAGCTGAGAAATTGCAGTGGCCCTCTCCGCCGCGTTGGTCGTGTAGAAGTGGTCCGTCGCCCCCAGAGAATACATGCGGTAAAGCGGGACAGTGTTGGGAGCTTGAGACGGAAGGACTTGAGCCGCGTCGCCCTCTGAGATGTAACCTATGTTGAGGATCGCGTTCTCCATCTCTCCAACACTAGTCGTGTAAAAATGATCGCTCGCGCTCGGGCTGAAAGCACGGAGGAGGGCCACTGTGGTATAGCCACATGTCTCAGCCGCACGGTTCTACAATGAAGGCCTCAGTAAAGCTAGTAGCAGAAACATGTATCGCGAGCTCACAAACCTCCACATGGTGGTCCGATGTCACGATAGGAAGAGCAGATGCCTGCACGGACAAAGCAGCGGCGAGTATAGATGTAATGGAGAACTTCATGGTCAGAGGTGATCCGAGCTGAGGAGAGTCGGTTGACTGAGGTTGTGCCAAAACGAGGAGAACTTATATACGCTTGAGCCAAGTAGCACGCCTACGCGTTGCTCACGTTTTGTCTTCGAAACATGAGGATGCAACCAGCCCGACTACCACGGTACATTGACAACAGTCCGCTTCATGCCCGATGCCACACATCGGCAGCAGAACCATTGTGTGGTTTATGTGGTATAAGGCCGTCTGGTGTAGGCGCTTCTCAGCAATGATGCTCGCATCTGTCAAGGACTCACTAGACATATTATGCGCGTGCAGTTCTGAACTACGCATCCCTGTGTTGGTGGGCAGGAGTTGGCTACCACCATTGCTCAGGTCCTTCCAAGGCAGAACCCCCGGACTGACGGCGGTGTTAATCCGACGGAGTGCTGGTAAGGCACGTCAGAAGGGCGGAGGTTGGTTTTCTGCTTCTGACCTCTTGACAAGTCGCTTGATCACCAACTTCGATCTGTTTCCCACAACTCGTCATCTGCATGCCTGCAACCATCCTGTTGACTCACCGCGCTGTGTTTTGCCTACCATAGGGCTCGGCCCTCAAGGGTCATAAACAAGGATACAAGAAACAATTTTGATCTGTATCCCATCGACGTAATATGGAACAAGGTAATGTAACAAGGAGCCTGATAGACAACACGGATCGTTCGAATTGGCACTCACCTCCCAAACTCCCAGTGCCGCCGACATCAATCATGGAAGTTGACCACATCGAGACGCAGGTCTTGCCAAGCATTGAGGATATATGTATAGTGGAGATTGGAGGGAGGAGGGGGAAGTGCTGGCTCCGCCGACAAGGCACCCGAACGACACCTTCGAACGCCGGTACTAGTAGTGACACGTCCAGGACGCTGCATCCAAACACCAGCCCCAGACAGACCAAGCCGCCATACCATGTCTTCACCCGTCCACCACACTCTGTCCCAGTACAGACAGAATGTGCCTTACAGCTCGTTGACTCCGCCTTTGAAGCACAAACCTCCGCGGTGAACCTATGAATAACGTCAGGCGAAAGCGCACCCATGGTGGCCAAGCCTCGTAGTCAGTGTCTGAATATGTTTCTCCCATCATCCAAATCACCCCTTTCCCCATACAGCGGCCTCGGTGCTCCCCGGATTCAAAGCTCCATTGGGACATTGCTACCATGGCCATCCTTGAGTGCGTCGCCAGTCATCTGCCAGATCTTCATGAGAACATCGAGCAGAGCGGGGACAACAAATGGTTGCTGACATCCCCGTGTCGCGTCTTTCATTACCTTCTCCAATTCAGCGCGGCGCACACGCTCCGCCCGAGGCAGCGCCTCGGAGACTCTCCGCGCCTGCTGCTCACGGTTTAAGTCCTCGCGGAGCGCTATAGACGTCGATCGTTGTGCGTGTGCATGAGAGTAGCACGAGATGAAAGACGAAAATAGAGGTTGTGGTTAATGGAGGTTCGCCGTCACGTATATACGATCAATGCACCAGTTAGTTCGTCCTCAAGCGTTCTTACACGCTGGTCGGAGACAATCGACGAGTTCGCGCCTTCCGTGGGAGGAACAGGTTGCCCGAGGCGCTTCAGCTCTTCTATAAGGCTATTCTTCTCTCGCGCCTGTAATGCAGTGATCCGTCGACGAACGTCCCAAAGTTCACGCATGGCAGCATGCGCAGCTGGGAGGTGTCGATGTCGGTCTCGATGAGGGGAGTAGGCTCTAGAGGTATTAGAAGTCGCTATCGAAGATGCAGACAGTGCACTTGGCAAAGTGAGCCGCGAACCCGCACTGCCGGTCGGTGACAAAAGGAACGGGCTGAAAATCGTATCAGACATGGGTGCAGGCCCGTTCCCTGAAGTCGTTTAACTGGATGAACTTGGTTGCGCGGACGAGAAAGCTTGCGCGCTCGAACTCTTCACACCTGCTTTCTCAAGCGGTGCCTGCAGATTTGGTATCTGTGGCTTCGCAGGCGGACTGGCAGGCGGCAGCGACAAATTGGGTGAGGGCGCAGGCTTCAGCTTGACGGAAGGCTAGGGTCATCAGATCAGCACGTCGGACCGTGGCTCGCAAAGGTTGAGACTCGTACAGTAACAGGATCGCGTTGGAGAAGAGATTGAAATGCGGAAGACTGGCTGAGGCCGCTGAGCTGCATCAGTGTTTGATGTGTCACATCCATAACATAGTGCGACGTATCGCTCCCGCTTCCGGGAGAGCGCGTGCCAATAGGTGGCATGTCCATGTCCCTGGCATCACTACCGTAGTAGCCTGATGACCCGCCCGCATGCCCAGGAAATTCTGTGCCTGCGATACACTGGGACAGAGGTGTCATAGCCTTCCGGGCTTGTGAGATCACGGTGGGATACTTCGGCGCCTTGCCGAAGGGTTTGCTATTGGGATTATTCGCGCCCAGGACGTCCGCGTGCTTGTTGTACGTCTTCGGCTTGTACGGCTTATTAGCGAGGGAAGTGGTGTGCATAATGCCACTGAGAGCGAGGAAGCCTAGTAAGCTCCTAACCTGTGGGAACTGACCTTTGGGGAGATCGCAGGCCACGTACTCTTCATTCAGGGAGACGTACCGACTGCAGCGTGATGGTGCAATCTTTCCCAATCTTTTTATGGGATTGAACTAGTGTGAGTCACCGGTCAGCCAGAGCGCAGAAAGTTCCCTGTGCCTACTCGGAGAATCATTCGAAGAAATACGGAGATCACAGGCATATAGGCATGCCCGTTAATTGGGAGACCTTTGGTAGCGCTCTACAACACTGACAAGGGGAGGAGACGCGAAGTACAAGCACGGTTCCCTATCATAGCGTGCGACAAGAGGACGGTCAGTCTGCTGTACCGTGTGAGGCGGTCGAGGTATGCTATTGAGTGAGCGATTTCAATAGACGTTCGGCGAGAATGTCGTGTACTTCTGCAGTCAGATGCAAATCATCCGCCCAAATTCCCCCTCCCTCTGTCTTGGGATCATCTTCGCAGAAGTCATACTCGCTCGGATCGTCCAATACGTCTGTCAGGACCTGGTGTGATGAGAAGAGGAGAGTGGTAGCCTCCTTGCTGCTGATGCCAAACTCAGTTATCTGCGCCTGCAGGAGCTCGTTCCATGTCTTCACTCGCTCCTCTATCTCGTCGGGGATCTCCACGTCGATAGCTTTTTGATAGGCAGTCGGTCAGCAATTCAAGGCGGTGATGAGGCTAAGATAGCGCACCCTGGGGCGAGCGATGGATAGGCGGGACGTCGAAGAGGACGAGGTTACGCGCACCAGCCTTGACATAGAGGTCGTGTACGGCGTCGCCAATAGTCTCTACTATGGATTCCAAGTCATCCATGTCGTTGACCCCGCAGTCATTTATCCCCATGAACACGACTGGTACAATAGAACACATCAGCACAAATAGCATTCAACGCTTCGAAGAAGCACCTCACTCACAATACGTAGTCTTATCCGGATGTAGACTTGCATTGGCCTCCTTCTTCGGGAAGAGAGCGACTACGCGCGATACCTGATGTGCAAGATCGTCTTCGGCAGTCGCTCCAGGAGAGGCGAGGTTGTGTATTTGAGGTGGTTGGTTCATGTCGTTGAGTCGCTTCTGAAGATGATCGACCTGCCGTCATATTGTCTCAACTGCGATGGACGGTTGACGGGGCATTATGTACGCACCCATGTCTTCTCCCCATCACCGGACTTGCTGTAGGAGTCGCCCCTAACATTGCTGTAAGTCCCGTCTCACCCAACTGCTTACAGACTTTCTCACAAGACGACGATGGTTCTTAGAGAGTCGATCCCATGCCAGTGGTTGCCTCCCATTGCTGCAACCACATAACCTAAGGAATCCACGGACCAGTGTTTGTTATCAGTCTCGCAAACGAATACCAGTGTAGTACGAACGAGAAAGTGGAGGTAACGCAGGTTTTTCAAGCGACGCTTTTTGAGACTCCTCTCTCTTCGTAGGACGTGCCTCTGCACTGTCCCGCTTGGATTTCGAGCGTGGCGCGATGTGGATTGGATCGTTCGAGGGTTGTCCGACACCACTCTCGCACCGCTTGCGTTTAGTAGCCCCGTTCATCTGGACCCTAACTTGAAGTCGTTGCTATACCGATACTTGCGAGGAGTCGGGAGGAGAAATTTCTGAGAACACGAATAATGGAGGAACAACCACTGACCTTGAAACTAGATCAACGAATACTATGTATCACGCCGTGGGAATGTGATGGACTTGAGCGCTTGGTTGAAGAACCCACCCCGCCACTCGATTCACCCCGCTGCCCATGTCATTGCGGCTGCTTATATGGTCTTGTACACGCTGCTTCTCCCTTGTTTCAACCCCTTCCTGCCCAACCACTTCATGTCCGAACGTGGCTATTTCAACCTGAACAGATCTGTCATCAAGCAGATTTCGAAAGCTTTTGAGGACGATCCTGAGGCCGGGTTGGGGTTGATGAACTCGCTCAGCCGCAGTGACCAGCGTTGGAACGTTGAACGTTGACCATGGTTCCTGGTATGCAAGCAAATTCTGCATATCGGTTCCTGCCTCGCTCTCCTGCGCGTAGCACTTCGTGATAACAACAAGCCTCGCGATTTGGTTGTTATGGTCGCGTTGAACGTTCAACTGAACAACTTACAGGTCCGACTCGTACAGACGCCCATTTGGCGAAGGTTAGAAGTTAGGACAGGACCCAGGAAAATCCACCAAGAGCTCATGTGCCCGGATCCCCGAAAATGGCGCTGTTGAATGTTCACTACGACGAGCGCACGCTCCTCGTCGTCGCCATGGCCGCGTTCCTATTCTTCTGCATCGCTGTCCAGCAATATCAGCAGTGTCACAACGATCGTCCCCGACCGCAGGAGCACGGATGGGTCCCCCAAGAATGCCGACACTACTGCGACAGCGCCGCAACCTCGGCCTCCCAAAATGGTGAGAAGGCTCAGCACGGTGAAGAGTACCCCTACGCGCAGGAGCTCGAACGCAACCCCTCCCACGTCTTTCCTTGGCCCCAACCTCTCAACCTCGAGTCTTTCTTCCTTGTTGAGCAAGTCTATCACTACACCGTCACGCCAAAATAGCGTGCCGATGCCTCGACAGTTTTCCGCGCCGTCAGTCGCCTCGTCACGCCACAGCGTACGTTCCTCCGCGCTGTCGCTCTACACGTCCGAGTCGGACACGCAGAACAACGACAAGATGGTCCCGATGTCCACTCCCTTCACTGCTTCGCAGGCGAAGACCAAGTTTCCCGCAAAGTCACCGGCGAGGTCCCCCGGTCCGAGACCTCTCTCGACGCCGGAGAACGCGAAGCCGGTCATGGTGACTCCCAAGACGATGCCGTCGAAGGCTGCATCGACAACCCCCAAGACGACCCCGTCAAGGCCTCAGCGGACACCAACGAAGCCCTCTCCCAAGGTCATGCCCAGCAAGGCTAGCACCCCTGGCCGGACTGTCCGGAACAATTGCAGCCAAAACAATCTCCATTACCAGCAAGCATCCGGGAGCGTTGCAGGGTCGCCGTCGATCGAGCCATTCTGGGACGGAGATGACATGACGCTGGAAATGAACACGGACGTGAACGACGGGGAGGTGGACGAGGATGTGAGTCCGGCACTCGGCTCTCCTCATAGATTCATGACTCAATCGTGTGTGTCGTGCTACAGATGCAAAGTGCGCTGGAAGGCGTCCATGGCCTCCACATGCGCAAGCTATCGCACTACAAGCGACTGCTGGAACGTGCTCAGGCGTCGTCGGCTGCACAGCTGCACGCGCTACAAGCGGAGGTGCGTATGTTGCGCGAACGTGAGCGGCAACAGGAGCAAGGCGGCGTAATTCTCGACCCCGACGACGAAGGATATTGCATATGCGGTGGTAAGAAAAAGAAGGGCTACCGGAGCGGGTATCAGGGTAGTGAGGACGATGGTATTGGTGGAGAAGTTGACCTTGCGACCGTCCTCGAGGGCGATGGTGGTAGAGGCTTCAACGAGATTGAGGTGCGCAGGGTTGTACGAGACACATCAGCTATCCGGTCTTCAAAGGGCCCGCCCCCTAGGTTCATCGCGCTAATGCCCCCGCGAGGAAGCCATGCCTCAGTTTTCTCTGGATCCGCAGCTTCTCCACAATGATTTTACCCAGTTGATCGCATTCCCCACCCGTCGTCCGCATTAACGTCACACTTGGGTTGTGCTCATACAGCTTCTGCTTGCCCGCCTTCCTCCCTTGTCCACTTCTCCAGCACGCTGTCTCGCGGCCCGAAGTTGACCATGTCAAGCGCGCCCACCGACACGACCTGCGGGACGCTTTTTGGCGGGGCAGACCTTGACTGCCTCGCTCGCGCTCGTCTGGCTGCGCCTGCATGGCGGCGCGTGCTTGGTACGAGCGTGCCATGCCCGCCACTGCTGCATCGGCGTTGTCGAGGATCGGGCAGAGAATGTCGTTCAGCCCAGCGATGTCCACGACGCTGTACATGACTGCGACGTCCGCATCCTTCACGAAAGGACTGACGTCACCCGAGGCCCTCGTGCTCACGAGCAGCTTCGGGAACCCAAGCGGAATTGCGGCGAATACGTCCGCTGCGAGTGAGGACCCTCCTGAGCCTCCCAACGCGACGATGGCGTGTATGTGGTGGGAGGCAGCGAGAGACGCGATGAATGGGCGGGCACGAGCGGCGATGGCAGTGACGAGGTCGTTGCGCGATAGGGCACGCACGTCCGGGATCGGGTGCAAGTGCAGACCGTTGGAGGGGTCGGTGGCGAGGATGGTCGTCTGGGTGGTGGAAATGGCGGGGTGAGTGCCGGCGGTGCGGCCCACGTCAACGAGCATAGCGTGGAGGTGGTGCGTTTGGGTTATGAGCTTGTGGACGTAGAGGAGCTCGTCGAGCTTCGTGTCGCACGTCCCGAGGACGGCGATGCATGGGCTTGTGCTTCCTGCCATCTTGACGATCTTAAAAGGGTTTGGGTGTGTGTACATGGATTTACATGCTACTTCAGCGGTTTGACGTTATAAGCCCGTGGGCAGCGTTCATGGAGACGAAGAAGTGGGATGGTAGAGCGCGTGTTCGGAGTTAGGCTGGACTGGGCTCACCACATGGTCTTCCGCAATGTCATGGTCAATTCATTGTGCAACGGACGAACTCTATCGTAAGCTTAGACTTCGAAAACTGCTATTGGGCGTAAAGAGGGCGCTCCTTGACGAGTCTTTTTGCGCTCGGACACGAGCTACTGCATCATGATAGTACTGCGATCCCAATCACTTGTTAAGACGACGAACGCATGACGAGGCAAGAACTTCACGGTGATGAGATTCGAGGGCTGATAGCAATACAACAAAAGTATACGATAGCAAAGGCGAGAAAACCACGCTACAGATCCGGAACAGTGACAGGGAGAGTTTACTTCCAAGGATATGCAGTGTACTGCAATGGCCGCGGTGAGTGTTTTCCTAGGCTCGACAGGATACAGACGCCCACAAACCTTCCACAGTTCAGCGTACTTCCAGTAGAACATCCACGGCCCAAGAACATTCTTGACGAAGCCGGGTGCGGGAGGGAACTCGCAACCAGGAGGAAGGTTCTGTGTGGAGGTTAGCACCGGGGAAGAGCGCAAGGGAATGAATTGAGCACACCTGAACAACGAAGGGCAGCTCCAACTTCGAGTCACCCGTTGCCTGGGCTTTGTGTGTTGCCGTATTGATAGCTTGCAGCTCCTCCTCGGAGAACTTGGCGGTGAGCTGCAAGCAATGCCCGGGTGAGCAGGACTGGATGGGAGCTCAGGCATGACTGTAATGACCTTCTCGGGCTCCAACGAGTCCAGCTCGTCGGCGAGGTGCTCCATGACGGGGAACAGCAAGGCATCAAGCTGCAGTATTGCTGATCAGCGAGGGGAACATGTTGAGAGATCAACTGCGTCGCAGGCTTACCTTCGTCCTGAAGGTCGACACATCCCACTTGTCGGCGGTTACGGTCTCCAGGTACTTGAGGAGATCACCAAGCTGCAATGGAACGTCAGTCAAAGTCACCCCTGCATAAGTGCTCAAGCAGGCGCACCGGCTGGAGGAAGGCTTCATGTTGTTCATGGTTTTTCTCCATGGAGCCGGGGATCTTCTCCTCGAGCATCGGGAAGAGCGTCTTCTCCTCCGCATCATGATGGTCTACAAGAAACTTGATGGAGAGCGTCGCATATGTGCGGTAGTTGTCAAAGTCTCCCGCGGGGAACTTGTCCGCGTAAAAGTACGCGCTTTTCCACGCATACCAGATCACCATGTGTGTCCACGCCATGGCCCACGCTGTCTTGCCTGACGCAAGCGTGGGCCGGGGCACCTCTGCGACCTTGCTGCTCGTCGTGAGTGTCAATATACACTCATACCTCCGAGTGAATTCCAACTTGAACGCACCGAATCTTAGCCACCTCCGCCAAGACCTTGGGATCGCTGAACTTGCTAGCGCCCATTACCGCATCGGTCGACATAATGTGCTGAACGTGATTGGTTCCGAGGGGCTTGTTGAGTGCGCGGAAAGCTAGGAACGCGAGAACGGCCGCAAAGACTGAGCTCAACAGCTTGAAGTTCATGATCAAGCAGGCCGTTGCTGCGCCAGGGCTCGCCATACTTTATACGGGCGTCGTTGACGCGCTCACACGCTCTAGACGCTTCTCGGCCTTGGATATCGTGGCACCCGGCATGCCGGTATGCCACGTACTCAGCCTCAGGAGAGGGTGAGTACGAGTTACGCTTCTCTGATAACTTGAGGTTTCTTGTGGTTGACGATAGTTGGCTCGCCAGTATGTTCGGGGGTGATCATGCAAAGGCTTCGCGATATCAGGAGTACTTGCGGTACTCACCGACCGCCCGCCACTCGTCTATGCCGCTTTCCGTGAGCAATGGGAGATGACCGTCACTCAGCACGCTCCCTCGTGGTGGGGCGATCTTCACCTTGCATGCGCTTCGCTTCCCATCCCCGTCTCAGTGCCACTCACGCCGATGCCTACAGAGGCCTCCCTCAGCGACACACTGGGGGCACTGCAAGACAGTCTCGCGACGCACCTCTGGACCTCCGTGATGACCTCTCAACGGCTGCCGCTGCTGCAGCATCGACTGCGAAGAGCCGTAGCCAACGCAGGTCGCGTGAAGCTGAAGGACATCTGTGCACAGCAGACATACCTCACGCTACCGAGACGCCGTCAACGCGAAGCCATCTCCAGACTGTATTTCTCCGAGCACCCCTTCGCAGTGGAACAGCTGAGACGCGCGCCAGGAACACCTATCCCGAGGAACTTTCGTGTCTGCCGGTTCTGCAGGGACAGCGGAGCAGTAGAGGACGAGGTGCACATACTCCTGCACTGCACAGCGCAGCCGATGAAGGAGCGACGCGAACGAATGCAACGGGACGTCGCTCACCAGCACCCCCCTATCAAACATCTCCTCCACCGTCTGCACGGCCCGGCGGTCCTTGACGCGCTCCTCAACACGCCGCAGACTCTTGGGGTGTTTGCCGACTACGTTGCGGATGTCTACGACGTTTGCAACGACACGCCTCTCCTCGTCGCTCGAAGTGAGCAGGAGCTGGCGACTATCACCGGGCCTCCACTGTAGGGGAGGCCCGAGGGCGAGTGCCTGTCGGATGGCACGGGAACGTAAGTCTTTGGAGCCATGTGCGACGCTACCTGGGTCCAGGGGACTGGCCCGGGGTGGTAGGACAATGCCCCGTGGGTGTTGCCTGCCGCGTCTTCTGGCTAACCTGCCCATGTATAGCCAACTCATACTGATACCGTCTTCGTTCAGCGCACGCCGGAGGCCTCACTGATTGCTCGGAAGTTCGGGAGAACGAAAGGGGAACGGTAGCCTAGTTGCGACGCAGTAGTGAACGAGGGAGGGACATTGGTAGTAGGGTGGGATATACAACTGGGCCAGAAGGCTTGCAATCTCAGGTCCTCTACGCAGGATTCGCGGGAAGATCCGGCGGATCGCGGGCATCGTGTTAAACGCCAGATGCCCGAAAATGAACCATCATCATCATCATCAGGGAGAAGGAGGCGCCCACAATTGGTGAATATATAACGTTGACTATCTTGTCCTCCGAGTTGTCTGTGCAAGTCGGCCCCAAGAAGTTCGAGTAAAGCATCAATGTGTCAGGTTCGCCTAGGCTCCGTGAACGTGAAACCTCTATATGATGGCGCCTTCGTTCTGCTCACCTGGCCCTAGTCATAACTTTTAAACTTCTCGTCAACCTCAGAATATTGCCCGCAGTGACGAATCCTACACCCTGACTGAGGCGACATAGCGTCCGGTACACGGTCTTGTGACTTGCCTTCAGCGTTGCGCTTGCAGATTCGCAGCACTAGGCGCAACCGCTCCGGCATTAGTACACCGTATTGAATGGGGATAGCATTAAACAGCATTATTACATCAGACTATATACCACTACAGCGAGGGCCTCCCACCGACGGCCGCGCACTGGGCGCAGCGCCCTTACACGGGCACGGCGACCAAGTATCCCCACGCGATGGGGGGCGAGGAGAGGTCGACGCTGACGATCTTCCAGCCTGCATCAAGCACCATTTCGCGCATCTCCTCGAGCGTCCGCTCGCGCGAGTTCATCATTGTCATCATCTATACCAATTGCACATTGATGCCGTCTTCGTCAGCACGCGATGAGGACGTGTTGCGAGCGGAAGAACACACCATAATATCCACGAGGTACCCGCAAATGGCCGCCTTGCCAAAGTTCGGGAGGAGCGCCGAGTTGGTAGGGGCGGTCATGCCCGCCGCCCCTTTGATCTCGCTAGCGGCGGAAGAGGCATCCGTGCAGGCGAGCGGAAGCACGACCTCGTGCAGGATGAGCTTAGTATCAGAACCAGCTGCCGCGCGAAGGTTCCGGAGAATCCTGGGTGAGGACAGCGTCAGCGTCCATGTACGGTGTTGGACGCGCGCAAACACTCACTTCTTACACTCAGCATCTGGCCAGTTGTGCATAACGCGCGTGACGATGTACGCGGAGGGATGTTGAACCTGTCCCACACCGGGCACCTCGAGCGAGGCCGGTTGCGGCTCGAAGAAGTCCTGAACCTGGAACGACACGCGGCCCGAGTCGAAGAGCTCCTTGTGTGCATCGCCCCAAATCTGCATGCAACGTACGTATATGTATATGAGATCAACGAGCCGTCATCGTGTGGCCCAAGGCACAATGCATACCTTCGGCGCAATCTCCACCGTCTGTGCGCGGTCTTGAACGATCAAACGGAGATGAGGGTGAGGCGTCGCAAGCTGCACGGAGACAGCGCCGATCCCTCCACCGACATCGACTACGACGGAATTCTGCGGGAGGGTCTCCCATGGGAAAACTGCCGACGTTTCAAAAAAGCTCCTCATATCCAGGTGGGCGAGACCTACCTGATGAATCCGCGATGCTCTTGGATCCCTCGGTCTTGCTCGCAGCGGCCATTGCGCGAGAGACTTGCATGAGGCGGACGGAGTTTTCGGGGCGTTCAAGCCATGTGTAGTACTGCTCGTTGGTGTTTAAGGCAACATTAAAGGGGGTATCTGGTTTCTTGGGCTGGTCTGCGGATGGGAGGAGCCAGTCCTTGAAGTAGGCGATGGAGCGGAACAGTTCACTCGAGCTATAGTGGTGAGGCGGATTAGCTCGTGAGACTGTACAAGGCAGTGGAAAGAACGCACCTCATGGCGATGAAAGCAGAAGCACCGTTCGTTTCGTCGTACTTCTTGGTTGGCCTGGTATACTATCAGGACGACCAGGAAGGTGTGGTACTAACGAACACGGACTTACTCGTTCATGAGAGATTCGAGCGACTTCCCTGTGTCAAGTATGCTACTCAGACGGTTGTTGGCAAAAACGTTTGGCTGAACCTCGCGCAAGATGTGTTGCGACGCGAGAAGTCGCAAGACATGGCCTGCGAGCGCCTATGAGCGTCAAGGGCAAGCATCGTCCACTCACACTCACCGAACTTGACGGGATCGAGATGCTCGATATCGTTCGTCGACGCCGCTTCTTCGCCAAGACGGATCTGATCGACCTTACGCGCAAGCTCGTTGATATGAAGACCCTGCGGCCCAGCGTCGCGCAGGATCTCGACTGTATGAGACGCCTCAAGGACGGACAAGGCAGCAGTGACTTCTCCCTAGATGACGAACCAGTATGAGCAAATGTGCTATGGAGAGGCACGAGTGATGCTCTCACCAGTTGCACGCCTTCAATCGCCGCGGTGAAAAATGGATGGTGGACAGAGGCCACGAGCTGCCCGCAGGCGGCGACGATGAGGCTGGAGGCCTGCATGATCTTTGGGTCGGCCGCAAGCTTCTCCGCATCGGCCTGTTTCAGCTTCTCCTCGGAGGTGTCAGTGGCCGATACATCGGACTGATAGAAAGGTATGTCGAGAGACGGGTAGTCGAGGTCTTTAGCGGTGTAGATACGTTCGATATCCTGGAGGGCGTTGCCAATGGTGGCGTGCAGAGCGCGGAGGGTAGCGAGGGAGCTCATCTCTGCTAACTTCGTGCCGCTTGAGTTCTGAGTGGTGGATCGAGATGGCGACTTCCAAGGACGGCGAGCAAGAGTTCTTATACCCACGGTCGACAGTTCTGCCTGAACATGTCCGTCTCGATTCTCAAAGACCGGGCACAGACGGCGGCGGCGAGGCTTGCAGGTGCGTGTCCATTCGGCTTATGGTGATGTCTATTCAGTTCCTCTCCGCAGACGTCAGCAGACGGCTCGCATCCCATGTGAATGTTGCTATGAGCGGAGGAGAAGGTTGGCGTGGTGGACGAAGGAGGACAGAGTTACTGCGCTGGGGTTAGTAGCCAAGGGCTATCTGATAAGATCAGATCGCCACGATCACATCCCCCACCCAACCCTCCTCCACCTAGAACGAACATGCCGGCTGACGCGTTCACAACGGCAGCCAACTATGTACCTGGACAACGTACTCGGCATCTCGGCATTTTGAGGCTGCCTCCTTCACTACGGACACGTACGATTACACTACGCCTCACCTCCAGAGGCCGAGACTGCCGCCGCCTGAAAAAACCTAAATATCTGATACCGTGAAGCTATAAGTTCCTGCATATGCAGCGCGTGCACTGACTTTTTTTCGGCTTCTCTCACTACCATGACGGTTCTGTGCATCGTTCCAAGGCCTGCTGCGCCTCCTATTCACCATGGAGCAAGCCAAGCTGCGGACCATGGCATGTGAATCCACAGACTGCCATCCTCCTAGATGTCTTCTACCCAGGCGCTGTCAACGCTCTCGACACGCCAAATATTAATCAATAGCACTGCGCTGATGGAGTGCGCTAATCTGTCATTCGAAGCAAAATGAGCTCACCGTCGAATTCGTCGTCTGCAATCACATGGCTCCGGGCACCCCATGGAAACAGACCTTCCTTCATGACTGAGCGAGGTTTCGTGCTTTTATTACAGGCGCTGGACGCGCTGTGCGGAGCTCGAATGATCCCGTATCAGCTATGAAACAAAGAGGATACCCGAGGACGAGTCAGCGCTGCATACTTGCGATCGAGCTTTAGGTACGCATTTGATAGATCAATATGTATCTACTCCACCACGAATACAACTTGGTATACTTCGTTTCTACGCACTGCAATGGCTGTCTACCGAATCGCCTTAAATCGGCACAGCCGTGGTGTACGCCCACAACGAACCGACGGCGCGCTTGACGTTAGTGATCTTCCAGCCTGCGGACCGTGTGAGAGCGTCCATCTCGCGGTAAGTGCGCTCCTTTGCGTCGAACAATCCAAGCATCTATGTAGTCATCATCTTGGATTAGTACCGCAGCGCGGGAAGCACACGTCGGGGGACGTACGGAGATGTCGAGGATGTAGCCGTTGGCGCTCGCCTTGCCGAGGTTGGGCAACAACGGGGAGCCTTCGGGTACAAGCGAGCGCACTGCACCCTGCGAGGAGCTGTCAAGATCGGCCTTGTCGTCTACGCATGCATACGGGAGGAGGTTGTCGACGAGGAGCAGCTTGGTGTGCGGACCAGCGGCGCGGCGCAGAATCGACAAGATCCTGCGTCGCAGAGTCAGCCGGGTCCGCCTGAAAAACACACTACTGGATAAAGTTCAAACTTACACCTTGACGTCCTTGTCGGGCCAGTTGTGCGCGACTGCACGCGCGAGGAAGACGGATGGCTCGCTAACGGTACCCACACCGGGAACCTCGAAGGGCTGGTGCTCTTCCAAGAAGTCCTGTGCGTGGAAGGATACACGACCCGAGTCGAAGAGCTCGGCATGTTTCGAGCCCCATGCCTACGTGCTCCCCCATGAGTAAATGTCCACCAGCGACTAGCAATAGTGGGCGTACCTCCCGAGCGATCGCGACCACAGGCGCACGATCCTCCACAGCGAAGCGGAGGTGAGGGTATGCCTGCGAGAGAATGACAGACACCGAGCCGATTCCTCCACCAATGTCGACCACTACCGAGTCCTTGGGGAGCTCCTCCCATGGGAAACCTGTATATGGATCACACGCCGAGCGCGTCAGACTCACACTATATGCCAACGGACGCATCTCAATCAAAGGAAATGCACGCACCGTGGATGATATTCTCGGCCACTTCCCAGTAGCGTGTGCCGTTCATGGCGTGGCCGAAGCGCGTGAGACGCCACTCGTTTCCGGGCTCCTCGAGCCACTCGTAGTACTTCAGCGGTGTGCCGAAGGTGAGCTTGAGAGGGAGGCCGTTCGTTGCGTTGGTAGTGAGACCGCCGTTGACGAGCCATTCGGAGAGGCGTGACATCAACTTGAAGACCTCATCGCCACTGTAGGCCGATAGCTTGTCAGAAAGCATGGGCTGCATAGAGGTAATGTGCGGCGAACCTCATTCCGACGAACGCTGCTACACCGTCCGTCTCGTCGTACTTCTTCTGTGGACTATACGGCACCTCAGATATGTCAGGGAGGAAAAGAAGTCCACAATACTCACGCAATCTTGAGCTGCTCCACAGCCTTTCCGGAGTCGATGAACGACGTGAGTCGGTTGTTCGTGAATACGTCGGGCGTGACCTCGCGAACCCAGTGGTAGGTCGCCAAAATACGTAAGATATGGCCTGTTTCGAGTGCTTTTAGTACATTACTCGTGCGCAGGCCATGGAATATACTCACCGATCTTCGCCGGATCAATATCGACTGGCGTAGAGCCGGGGATGGTGGCACGAATCTCCGTGACCTTCGTGGCGATGTCCTTCGTGCTGAGGCCCGCAGGTCCTGCCTCGCGCAAGATCTCCGGAATGTGGTTCTGCTCTACAAAGTGAAGGAGCGCGGTGATGTTGGGCTAGGAGACGTGTCAGTAACGGGCCAACCTCAGCAGGACTGAATCCGGGACGTACCGCGTTCATGACCTCCACCAGCTGGAAGAACGGCTTGTGCACCGTCGCAGTCAGCTGTCCACACGCAGCGACGATCTGGTTTGCTGCAGAGAAAACAGCAGGGTCGAGCTTGAGCTCTTCGGCCTTGTCTACTTCAGGAGTATGCTTCTGGCTGACATAGTACGGGACGTCGAGCGCGGGGTACTCGAGCGGCGGGCTCTGCGACTGGTACACCTTCTCAATCTCGTCTATCGCCTGGCCGATTACGGCATGCAATGCGCGGAGGTCAGAGATAGGCATGGCTGTCGAAATGAAGGGTGGCAGGCGACGTTGTGTAGGACGAACGGGCGAGCAATCGGCGAGTGCGAACGTACCACGACAGCGTGAGGCGAGGCGTTGCTTATAAGACCGATGTGGTCTGTCCAGCGAGATAGCAGAGCTAGTGCGTGCTGAGAAAGCTGGGAACGTGTCGCGTACGCAGGAGATAGCGAAACATACAGCATGGGAGAGCGGGCTCTGTCTGCTGACCACATAGGATGGTCAGAACACACGGATTGCCGGCGGACCATTGAGTCGGACAAGGGACATTCGGAACGACTTGCGTGCGGAGGAGGAGCGGAAGGGCGCGTCCATGACTTGCTCGTGGTGTGATCTGCATCTACAGGGGGCGATCCATGTTACGGGTAAGCCGGGACAGAACGTCCAGGCGGTGATGTCGAGAAGAGCCCACTGTGGCGGGTCGGATAAACTAATAGGTGGACTCCATGACAATGGGACGTTCCCAACAATCTGCGAACGCGTCAGAGAATGCCTGCGGTCAGGAACGTTGAATACTCACTGGCATTTAGACTCAAGCTCCCCGCCTCCGGCGTTCAATCAATGGCTCGGTGGACATATATTCGATGTGTATGCGCAGCGTTACGTGGAACGGACAACTCAAAATACCACAGAATTGCGCCACGCCAGTCGACAGTACGAGAGAACGCCGACGAGTAGAGCTGCGTGCATTCTCACGATGAGCGTATGTCGGGCGGCCTACGCTTGATCTCGCGTCCGACATGAGACAGAGAGAATGGTAGAGAAGAGTCGGTCGGAGCAATGCGATCATCGTCGTAGACCCAAGCCAAGTTGCGTGCGAAACCGACTGGAGGCTTGTACTGCAAGGGCGGCGGCCGCATGAGCTCACGTGGGTATGCCACTTCTGGGGCCTTTTACACGGTTCCTCTTCGAAGCATTCGCCATGTGGACGCGAAGGCGTCGCTCGTAGTCTATAACCTGTGAAGCGGGGGCCGGCGTTCACCGGACTGAGGATGGCAAGAAGCCAGGTTATGTCAGGTCCGGATATACGGGGCATCCGAGGGCGAAAGGGCTAGACCTCGGCCCATCGCACCTGGAAACATACTGTCAGTCCACCAAGCGCAAGGAGTACGACAATGGATGGAACATACATCGCCACACTACGACAAGGGAGGAACGAATACAACGAAAGACTCCACTCTGCGTTCAAGCAACTGAGTTTGAAAGGGTGTCATACAGTATAACGCTCGACTTCTTCCAACTTGGCTCAAGCAAGCCTGAGCTCGTACAGTACCTGCGTCATATGGAAAATCCCAGTGGGGCCGCGGCCCTGCCATTACGCGAGCACTTCGTCGAGGATGTCGATGAGGCGCTTTACCTCCTCTACGGTGTTGTAGTGCACGAGCGAGATGCGCACCACGCCATCGTCCACGTTCAGCTTGGGCTCGAGCTTGTCAACGAGCGTGTAGGCGTAGAAGTGGCCGTAGCGTATTCCAACCTATATTGCATCAGCATCTCATCAACGAAGATAGCGGAGGATGAACATGACCCACATTTCCTTTGGCGTCGAACGCCTTGACGACGTCCGGGCTTCGAATCGCACGCTCCCCCACCACCACGAAGCTCACGGTAGGCACTCTACCTAGCCCGGCACCTTCATCCCCGACGATCCTCACGCCCCTTTCGCGCTTCGCCCTCAAATACGCCAGCAACGGCTCGAGGAGGGACTGCTCGTGCTGTGCGATAGCTGTCCAGGCCGCTTTGAGCGTACCCTCGGGGGTGAGTGAGCGCAGGTAGGGAGGGACACCCGTACAGCCGTAGACGAGTTCGTACCCCGGCCCGCCTGGCTGCAGTTTGTAAGGCTTCGCGTCGACCTTGAGGAAGTGGTGCGCGAGGGAAGAAAGTGAGTGCTGGAGGGAGGTGGAGCGCGCATAGAGAACGGAAGCGTGTGGCCCATAAACCTGGATTCCGTTGAACTATGAGCAAGAAACGTGACAAGAAAGGTGTGCAAACCTTGTAGAACGAGAAATAGCAGTACTCGACGTCCCAGTCTTGCACGTCGATCTGCCTGTGCGGGGCGTATGCAACACAATCAACACAGAACTCGATCTTTCGTGCACCGCGTTCGACGGCGAGTGCGCGCGCGGCACTGATGATATCCTTGACGGAAACGATGGATCCAAGGATGTTAGAGCACGCCGTGAAAGCAACGATGCGCGTCTTCGATGAGATAAGGGGCGCCAGTGCGTCGAGTTGCAGACCGACAGCGTATGGATTGTCAGGGTATTGAGCAAGTTGTGTGGCAGGCCAGAGCTTTAGCACCGCGCCTTTGCGGGCAGCAAGCTTCTTCCATGGTCCAGCGTTAGCTATGCGGGACAAGGTGTCATCAGTACCTCGCGACTAATAAGGAGCGAACAGAGAAAATGGCGTACACTCATGCTCGCCAGTAATGATGATCTCTTCGCCTGGCTGGACATCTGCCTCGATGGCACGAGAGAAGTTCTCGACAATCATGGTCGAGCTGCTCCCATACGCGATCTCATCCACACTCTCTGCATTGAAGAGCTCACGGGCAGCTTCAGCCCCAGAGGCAACACGGTTAGTACTGGTGACGGACACAGGATAGTCGGCGCCGAGTTGGACGTTGGTGTTGAGGAGATAGTCTGAGATTCGACTGACGACGTCGGTCAAGCATTGAGAACCGCCCGCGTTGTCTCCGTAGAGAAAACCGGATGCAAGGGCGGGGAATGCGGTGCGGACGGCTTGTATGTCGAGGGTCATGATCTGGGTGAATTTCCGAAGTCAGCGAAGCTGTTGTTACCAGCCTGAGTTTTCGTTTGTCATGTCACTCACTATAGCTATGCCGTCGGTACCACTATCAGAAAGCGGTTGCAAGACTACGATCCGCGGCCGTGCAGATGGTAGTATAGAACCAGGCGCGATAAGGCAGGGCACAGGACGGAAGGCCGCCTCCGTGTGAGGCACACGATCGATCGTGTGGCTGCATGACCTAGTAATGTATAACCCTAACCTACCTGCTCGCCAGCCATCCTAGCGTGCTATACCGTACCATGCATAGCGCGCTTCAGCTCCGAGTAAAAGGCTAGTCTATCATGGGGAATAACAGATAGGCCCTCTAGCGGTGGTGGTTCGTCGACGAACAGAACAGAGTTACGTCGCGCGGGCGCCTCCACAACACACAGCGCAATAGACGCCGATGAGCCGGCGGTAACGTGGTGGCGTCGAAAGTCAGTGGGCCGACTGCTTGCGTCGATCCATCACTGCCTCCTTCAGGTGGTTCGCTTGATTCTTTGTCTGCAAGTTCATTGCAGCGGTATACCACTTATTAACTCCTCGTCTTTATACCACTCACTCACAACACCCTTACTATACCACATATCTATCCGGAAATCGCTTATTCGTTCCTTGCCAGATCGTTTCTCATCCCTCTAACTTAATTTTCAGCAACAAGTCTCTAATTACTCATCCCGAGTTGTTACCCTTTCTGAAGTAGCCACAAAGCCATCAAGACTTCATAAACGTACAGAACTTCATCCCAACATGGTACAGACGAGCAGCTTGAATGCGCAACCGCGCTCGTCCACTGGCCATGTGCTACTCCCAGCTTTCAACTCCAACGACGTCCCCGTCCTCGTCCCTCTCGTGACGAGTCGCAGCCTCGTCAGTTGGACATTTGGACGTGGTACTGTGGTCAGTCCTAGTGTCATATATCTGCAGCACAAGCAACATTGACGTGCCACTGGGTCAGATCTGGCGAATATGGCCTGCCGTGCTATTGCACACTGCATTTGCAGCTGGTACACTTTAGAACGACACGTAGCTGACATAGAGGTCAGGGTTTATTGACACGCGTTTTGTTGACTAGCTGTTGTCACGATCTCTATGAAGACTCACTTCAATCTCGGTATCCCAAACGTCATGCTCACCGTGCTTGGTACGGGCCCTGTGTACCACCAACCCCGCCCGACATCTGCTCATGCGTTGCACAGGTGTTGTCATCGGTTTCGTTATATCCTACCGTGCGAGCTCTGGGTAGGTGCACCATTGATTCATATGTCAACCACCTTCTTGACCTGTCTCGTGTTCTAGATACGATCGGTATTGGCAAGGTCGTAGTGCTTGGTCCGACCTTGCTCGAACGTCGAGGACGTTCAGCCGTCTCGTATGGATACATATTCCACTCAAATTAGCTCCCACTCCCGCGGATCCAACTGGAAAGCGAGGGGAACTTGACGTATCCGTCGCGCGTCGCGTCATGGCGGAAAAGCGCGCTGCGCTGGGACTTATCGAGGGGTAGGACGCCGGAACTTACGAACGTACTCCGCCAACTAACCCTCTTGCACAGGTTCGTAGTAGCCGTCAAACATCATCTCAGAGGTAAGGTTACCTATGCACCCCCGAGCCACATTTCCACTGACAAACGCAGGCGAGATGGGGATTTATTACGAGGACTTATACCCACTTGTCAAACCATTGCACGATGTAAGCGCACGTCGCCGTCATTGTCATACCCGAGTATTCACTCTCTTCGCTAGCACTCCCACCACAAACATGGCAAGAACACACAAGCTACCGCCGTCGATCCCGCCACAGTCGTATCCTCTCCGCGTGATTTACATCCAGAGGACCCCCCTGAAGTACTCTCCGCCAACCTCCCATCCGGGAAGAAACCCGCCAGGGCCTCGACGTCCCGCCAACCATCCGCGCACAACCCCGTCATTCCGCCCATCAACGCCTACGGGACCTTCACCCCTCCTTCACTTCATCTCCCGCCCTCCTTCTCCGGCTCACCCACACGCTCGCTCTCCTCTCTCTCGGACGATGCGTCGAGCGACCAGGGCGACCGCCGACCGCTCTTACCTGGGTCGGTGCCCTCTGGAATTAGAAGGCGCGGGCTGTTCGGCTCGGTGTCCGCGGATTTGGTGCCGTTTGCGACGTTCTGGAAGGGCTTGGGCTACGTGCTGGGGATGAGGAGGGGTGGACGCGCGGATGAGGAAGGGGGTTGGGAGGAGGTTGGTGGTGGCGAGGAGGGCGGAATTCAGAGGAGGTGGAATGGGGACGACGAGAATGGCCGCCCGACAGACGGTGCGTCTTCACAGAACACACGTCGATATACCATCACTGACGCGGGCGGATAGGTGCGGGCGGTGGCGGGGGACGTACCCGAGGAACGCTCCGAGAGGCGACTGACCGCCTCGGTTTTACACACTCGAAGCATCGGCCGCGGCTCGCTGGGGGAGGAGAGAACCTCCCACTCCAGATTCTCCGCTCGCTGAGTGTTTGGGTCAGCGTGCTCGACGAACGGGGCGTCGTACCAGGTGCGCTGGGCATACTTTCCCTTCTTCTCTACGCTGAACGATTGTTGACGGTGATGGCAGGGAGCACTCTCGGCGGGATGTACGGCTGTCTCGCCGCATTCGAGGATAGCCTGTGCAGTAGGTATTCCCTGTACTGATGAGCGATGAGTGACTAACTCGCCTTTAGCTCTGGAGCGGATCCTCACCACACCGCTGCCGTTGTAAGTCTCTCGTTTTTCCGCGCTGTACGCGTTGTGGCGCTAACTCTTCGAGTAGCGTGTACTCCGTCCACATCCGGTCAGTAAATGCACATCGCTGTGGTTAGATCACGATAGCTCATTCATACGACACCCTCCCCTTCCATCTTTCAGCCAGTAAGCCTTCCCATATTGATTCACACCTCGTCGGGCAAGTCCTGACGTCTCGTCACCAGCACCGTCTGGATATATTTGTTCTTCCTTCCGTTCCAACTGGTGGACCTGTTCGGATGGTACGCTATCCCCGGCGTGGCGATCGCCGCGTTCATCTACCTCGGGATGATCGCTGCAGGGGAAGAGATCGAGCAGCCCTTCGGTATGCACCAATCATATCCACTATCTCCTCGGCACTTCATCGAAGCTGACACCTTCGCCCTTTGTTGACTCTCAGGATACGACGAGGTGCGTCTCCATTGCGCTCACGGATATGCCAAGCCTGATGACTGATAATACTCGCAGAACGACCTCGACCTTGACTTCTTCTGCCGTGCGATCGTGCACGCCGACATCGAGCGCCTTAAGCACGTCGTGTGCCCGAACATATACCTGGGTTCACACCACTCGGGTGCGAGCATCCCGCTGGCGCATGACGTGGCCGTGGATCCGCACACGAGCCTGGAAGCAGTGTTTGGTAAGTGATGTGGCCCCCGAGTTCTTCAGCTCGCGAGCGGTGTCGTTGTAGTTCGGGGTGCTGATATCTTGCGTGGTCATGATGCAGGTAGCGGACGGCATGCGTAGGATGTATCGACCGATGCCTCCTGAGTAATACCATGGGTGAATGAGCGGACGAGGTAGGCTGAGGCTCGTACGACGATATATAGAATATGTCGAAGGGGCAGGTGACCAACTGTTCAACAATGCTAGTGTGCGAGAAGTTACAGCACAGATGACGGAAGGACTATTCGGACGCCGAAGGGCTCGCGAACGAAAGGCAGGAGTGCTCGTAAGGCTGGAAAGCACTGTCCATGAGTTCGTGGGACGAAGCTACCACGGCCCGGGTGACAGTCATTACAACGTACTTTACCTCGATAATGATAGGAAGAGCTAGAAGTCTGTACTTCTCGCCCTTCCCGGTTCATCTCAAGCTGGACTGGAGGTGTGCCTGAGGGAGGAGGTGGATAGGCGCCGATGAGACTGATCGGGGGCCACGTGGGTTGGATGGATATGCTATGGGCGTGAATGATAACTGAGGTCGACATTTATTATTCTGCTTTTCTTGCTTTCGACGCTCTCGACGCTTTCGACAACGGTGAGGACGACGACGGCGATGGCGGACGTACTTGTGCCCCCAGAAATCACGGCAGAGGTCACCCAGATCCTCTCTAACCTCGTCCTCGGCGACAACCAAATACGCTCCAGGTCCGCTTCGCTCTCTTCCTCATCGCCCTCATCGCTTCAGCTCTGAACATACACACAGCGCGGAAAAGACAGTCAATGAACGCCTCGAGCAGACTCCGGAGCTCTACATTCTTGCCATCGCGCAGTTTGCGACGTCGGCAGACACGGAGCTCGTCAGTTCTCTGTCTGCTTTCCGTCTGTACTGACCACCAATCACCTCCGAATTGTAGATGCGCTCCTTCTCCCTCGTTCTCCTCCGACGTCTTCTCTTCCGTCCCATCTCTGCGCAACGTCTTGCTATCTATGACCAGCTTTCCGCACCCGTCATCGCCACGCTCGAACGCATCCTCCTCCACTCTCTCCTCCATGAGCCCGCCCCCGTCGTGCGCCACAAGACCGTCGACACCGTCACCGACCTCTCAAACTATGCCATGAAGCGCGGTCGTCCCTGGCATGCTCTTCAATCCCAGTCCTTTGCCATGGCAGACAGTCCGGACGTCCACACGCGCGAGGCCGCTTTCCGTGTCTTCGCCGGCTGCCCCAATCTCATCATGGATCTCCAGACGGATGCCATCCTCTCTATCCTCCAGAAGGGTCTCCAGGACCAACAGAGTACTGAGGTCAGTCCATCTTTCCCTCTGTTTCCCTTGGCACCGTACACGCATTCCTTCTCCGTGCACATCTTCTCGTCCTCTGCGCCGCGCCACCAAATTCCTCATCGACGGAGATGTCATTCGCCGGCCCTCTCGTCTCTCTCACGCGTCCAACGCGCCTCGTTCTCTTCGACGCCCACTCCTGCATCTCTGCGGGCCTTCGAGAAGCCACTTTGGCATCGCTTTTGCCACACCATGCTTCATCCTGCGATGCGATCCGTCATGCCTGTCTTGATATCTCGGACGGCTCCATGCGCGCGGAGATGCGGTTGCATGTGCAGGGGGCTGTGTCTCTGCGTGTCTTTTGGTCTGTCAGGGTCATATCTTGCTTCATTGAGACAAGGAGATGACTGGAAGAGAGTATGAACTATGCAGCACAGGGATACGGACAGAAAGACTGCGAAACCAGCCTTCAGTCACGTTCGTTCCTGCCCAGTGCTTCGACATATTTTACATGGGTAAAGCACTTGCCACTACGATGAATATGACACCGTAGTGGCTGCACTCAGATGCACGCCTTACCCGCCCCGCCCCGCCACTTGACCTCCTGCTGAACTTAGCATGCTGACCCACGTCCCACCCGATGCCAGGTCCGACTCGCGTCGCTCCGCGCCTCCGCCTCCTTCCTCAGCGCGCTCGACCTCTCCCAACAAGCACAGGCCCTCGCGCTCATGTACCCCATGCTCAACACTCTCCCCACGCTCCCGCACCCCAAGCTCCCGCCGTTCCTCGCCGTGCTCACCGACCTCGCCGGCTCGAACCCGCACCTCTTCAGGCCACACATCCCCGCCCTCCTCGCGTTCCTCCCCTCGCTTCTGCTCCCCGTCGTCGACGCCGGCCCCACGCCGACCGTCGCGCGTCCGAACCCGGGCGCGGGCGGGAGCAGCTTTGCATTCCCCCCGGTGACGAATGGGAATGGGAGCTCGGGCAATGGGGCGGATGAGAAAGAGGTGCCGGGAGAGGATGATGAAGTCCGGAAGGGCGCGTTGGAGTTCATGACGACGCTGAGCGAGGCGAAGCCGGGCATGCTCCGCGGTGTCGAGGGATGGGTGAACATCGTCGTTCGGGGCTGCTTGGAAGGTATGGGCGAGATCCCAGAGGACGACACCGAAACGTGGCTCGAAGCGGACGTAAGTTCCGCTTTCTCGCTCGCGTTGCTTGTTCCCGCTATATTGCTGACACTCTTTCAATCAGCCCGCGGAAGACCCGACGGACGATACCTACCCGCACACGTACGAGCACTCGCTCGACCGCATCGCGTGCGCGCTCGGCGGGCACGCCGTCCTCCCGCCCGCGTTCGCGTTCATCCCCGCAATGCTCGCGAGCCACGACTGGCGCCTGCGGCACGCCGGGCTCATGGCCATCGCTGCCATTGCTGAGGGGACGAGCAAGGTCATGCATCAGGAGCTCGGGAAGATCGTCGAGTACGTCTTCACGTTCCCTACTCTTCGTTGTGCGCCTCCACCGCTCGCACGACCGAGCATTGTGCTTTTGACTCAGTGGCGCTGCGCATCTGTTCGGTCCCGTTTGACTCTGTGTAAGCGCTGATAATGATCGCATGACAGCTTGGTGACACCGATGTTCAAGGACCCGCACCCGCGCGTCCGGTATGCCGCCTGCCAGTGTATGTGAGTGTCCGCGATTGTGTTCTGCCCCCCTTGTGCCTCCGGGCACGGCACAAGGTAGAGGTACAGGGTCAGACAGTGAGCAGGGACGGAGTGTGCTGATCACCGTTCGAATCCTCCCACAGCGGACAGCTCTGCACAGATCTTGAGGTGAGGAATCTCGTTCTGCCTGATCTCTGTTCGACAGCGTGGTACCGTGCGAAGTAAGTCTTACGGGCTCGCTGACACACTCGCGCGCTCTGGTCTTGCAGGAGGTCGTGCAGGAAAAATACCACGAGCAGATCTTCGCTGCGCTGATACCCACCCTCGAGGCGCCCGAGGCCCGGTACGCACCCATCTCCCTCAGCTACACACGCTTTCCAATTTGACGAACCATGACCGCAGAGTACATGCCCATGCTGCAGCGGCACTGATCAACTTCTGCGAGGGCGTCGAGCGCGAGACGCTACTGCCCTACCTCGACTCGATCGTCGAGCGCCTGCTCAAGCTCCTCAACCCCACCGCGAGCGACCCGTCTAGGCAGCCGAAACGGTACGTACAGGAGCAGGTCATCACGACGCTTGCTATGGTCGCCGATGCGAGCGAGGCGACGTTTGCCAAGGTAGGTGCTTCTGCAAGCTCAGGGATAGGTTGGAGTTGTGTACGTCAGCGGACTCATTGTGGTTGGGCAGCACTATTCGGCGATTATGCCTCTGCTGCTGAACGTCATGCAAAACGCGAACGGACCGGAGTATCGCAAGCTCCGCGTGAAGGCGATGGAGTGCGCGGGCTTGATTGGTGCGCATTTGAATACACAGCGCAGGTGTCATGCGCGGAGTGCTGATGTGACCACCCGGGTATTCAGCAATCGCCGTCGGACGGGATGTGTTCAGGCCGGACTCGCAAACCTTCGTCGAGCTCCTCATGCGGATCCAGAGTACGTCTACACGCTATGCTTTCCAATCCGTGAAAGCTTAGTTGCGCCCGGCAACCGCTCAGACAGCCCAGCTGACCCCAATGATACCATGTTGAGCCATTCGCTCATCGCTACATGGGCGAAGGTTTGCCAGGCCCTGGGCGAAGAATTCGAACCGTACCTCCCCGTCGTCATGCCTCCGCTCCTCCGGGTGGCGAGCTCAAAGGCCGACATCTCGATCTACGGTACGTGCTGCAATCGCCCTGCTGCGCATCCCTCACGCGCGCGCCCACTCATCTTGTGTACGTATGTGCAGACGACGACGAAGAGCACGAGGACCGCGATGGCTGGGAGAGCATCAGCATGGACGGGCGCCAGGTCGGCGTGAAGACGTCGGCGCTTGAAGACAAGTGCCAGGCGTTCGAGACGCTCCTCATCCACGCCTCGACGCTCAACGCGCGCTTCGGACCGTACGTCCAGCAGGTGCTCGATCTCGCTCTCCCGGGCTTGCGCTTCTACATCCACGACGGCGTCCAGGAGGCTTGCGCCATGTACGTACCCTTCCCTCACAGGCGCATGCGCCCGCTGGCATCGATCGAGCGCCGCTGACCACATACGCGCTTTCGCCCTCACATTTCGCCGGCCCCGCGGATATGCAATACGTGTCTCCGTCCAGGCTCATCCCTTTGCTCATCTCGTGCGGAAAGAACAGCGGCACGCTCACGACGCAGATGGTCGTCGCCACGCTCTCGCAGCTGATCAACTGCATCGGGAGCGAGTCCGACTCGTCCTTCCTCGCCTCGCTCTACAAGTGCTTCTACGACACCCTCCTCGTCCTTGGCGGGCCCGCCGCGCTCGCGCCCGAGTTCCGCGCGGGCGTCGTCGAGGCGACGAAGCGCCAGCTGAACGCGCTCGCGGAGAAGCGCAAGGCGCGCGGGGCGCGGCCGGCGCATGAGATCAGGGAGGAGAGGGAGGACCTCGCGCTCATCCAGGAGATGGAGGACTTCGCGATCGAGGATATGTCGAAGGTCCTCCGTGCGGTCGACGCCCCGCCCGAGCTGATGATCGCGGTCTCGAGCCTCCGCCAGCTTGGGCTCAACCTGTCCGACTGGGAGAGCGAGGAGGAGGGTGGAAGTTAAGAGGCTGGAGGCGGAGGTGTGTGTGTTGTACGACCTGAAACTCGCTGGCTCTGCCCTGGGCGGCGCGATCCGCTGCCGAAGTGTTGTGTCTGAATATCTGTATGCAAGAATACTACTGTAGCTGGTAGAATTGTTATTGGAGGGTCATGTGTTCTTTCTTGTTACGACAATGCAGCACGCCGTTGAAGTTCCAGTACTTTACCAGTACCCGCCTCCCGCGCGAACTCACGGTGTTCTTGTTAATCACGAGAAGCAGCGTGTCGTTCGAAGTGCTAGTTGTCCGCGCTCCTCGGCATACCGTAGAGGACGGGATCTTATAGGCATAAAGTTCATACATGGGCGTGGTTCGACAATGATAACAAGCATGACAGCGGTAGCAGATGACGCTGTGGTACACTAATGATACATCCTGGCTAGGGGAGCAGCGAGCGAGCGGACAGTGTCGGCTTCCATGTCGGGAGCTTTTGGCGGCGGAGAGAGGACATCCAGATTCAGAGATGAGCCAAGGCGGGGTAAGATGGGGAGATGAGGTCAGTAGGCGACGTCTTCTCTAGGAGCATGCTGTCGCGAACGTCCGCGCAAACCGCGTTCAGCGCCTTGCCGAGGTAGTCAAAGTCCGACAACTACAAATCGGAAGCATCGCATCGTGAGCACGGCTGACCGAAGCGACATATCCTCACCGCATCCTCAGCGGAGAGGTGTAGTAATGCGCACGTACCTCGTTGAAGACCTGGGCGCTGCACCGGCACCACCACGCTCCGGCATGAAAGTAGTGGGAAGCGTACGTCTTCCACTCGTGCAGGAGCGTGTCGCGTAGATACACGTTGATGTGCTCGATTTGTTCTTCCGAATACAATTCGCCCGGTGTCGACTCTACGGGAAGAGGGAGCATCACGTTCGTCTGCGGATAGGATGCGGACATGGCGTCAGCTGAGCAGTCATCGAGCGGAGCAAGTTGTTCAAACCATGTTGAGCGTCAGCTCGCCGGTTTCATCCATGAGACAGGTGCCCAATACTTGAGCTAGCCTCCTCCCACCGTCGAGCGCAAGCTGGTGGCAGTAGTCATTGATGACCTTTTCACCCCCTAGCCACTCTCGGAAAGCCAGCGCTGTCAGAATCGTCATCGGTCAGGGCCGCCGCATTGACAGCAGATAGCGGGGGCACAAACCGTCAGGGATGGTGATGTATGCTGTCTGATCAGCGGTTCCGGTCCCTGTGCGCATCCGGATCAAGGATAAGCCTTGCTGTGAGCATAATGGGCAGGCTATCCTTGTCACTTACAGGTATGCTGACCCGCGAGATTCGTTCCTAGTTCCTCGTACTTGACACTTCGTGGGGAAACGTAGCCGTGCCCTGTTGGGATCGACGATTTGATGATATTTTGGTTCCTGTGGCAGGCAGTTGTCAACGGCTTGTCATCTCCTAAGTGGGTATGGCAGACTGACCGGCGGGGAACATAGAGCACGGCGCAACCTCGTTTCGCGTACAACCACTTGTGGCAGTCCGTGATCCAGAAGTCCGGCTTAATCTCCCCGAGGTCCAAACCAGACTGATGAGAGGTCGCCGTTTAGCCAACAAAAGGCAACATGAGTGATCAAGACGGACCTCTTGCCCGATGCTGTGTGCTGCGTCGACAACGGACCACACGCCTTCATCCCGGCATATTCGGACCATTTCGCGCCATGGCATGAGTACGCCGGGTGTCGCGGAGATCGAGTCAAAGATGACCACCATCTTGTTCTTCCTCTTCGTGGCGTCGCTAGTGTGTCCGGGAGAGAGGGGAGGAACATCTGTAAACTGGCTCTGGGAATACTCCCGCTTGAACTCGCGCAGCTTCGTGCGGAAGATGTCGAGGATTTGTGAGTGCGTAAGCGGGAAGTTGTACTCGATGACCGGCGCCTCTGGACGCGGCTGTTCCGAGCGATCCGCAAGGTAGCGTATCGTGTTTGTGATAGCGCCGTACAGCGTGGAAGCTGTCATATTCCTCATCAGGAACATCTGACTAAGGTGCTAATGATCGCAGTACATACCGCCGATGAGGAGGTCGCCTTCTCGCCACTCGAAGTTCCGCAGCACAGTGTTGAGAGCGTGTGTAGCATTGGGTGCGAATACTACCTCATCCGTTTCTGCACCGATGAGTTTTGCTATGGCGCTCCTGGTCATCAAGGAAGTGTGAGGGAAATCTCTCCGCTACGACGTTGGCACATACCTAGCCTTGTTCAGCAAGGGTTGGAAGGTCACCCAGTGCAGCTTGTCCGGAATCCTTTCGATCTCGTACGCATAGCGCGTGACAGCGAAGAGGACAGGGAGCGGCAGGGTACCCCATGAGCCTGAAGGATGATTCCTGGCCTTAGTAGGGATAAGAAGCAGCGAGCGAAGTGAACGTACCCGGGTTGAGGTTGACGTAGTCCTCATCCAGAGGCATGTAGCGCTTCATCGCGTGCCCAAAAGGGGGCGGTCTCTGCGACGGGTCGAATGTCTCCCATTGGGAAGGGATCAAGTTTGGGATCGGCATGTCTGCAGGGTGCTGACATTCAGCGGAGACTATGAGCGAGAAGGGTATGATTTACTGGAGAATATGTTCTTTGCGTCCGGACCGGAATGAGTTTCGACAGTGACAGATTCCGCCCAAGACTGTATGTCACTGAGATCCAGTGGGCGTGCATCAGTCCGGGGTGTAGGGGTCCCCATAGATATACATCCGCCGGACTGTGTTTCAAGCTCAGAATTCCAGCCAGATACTTGGACCGGACGGTCTTTGCGAGCCACTGCATGAGTGCGTAGAATTCCCCGCAATTTCAAACGACAGGCATCGGGCCCTCTGGAGCGTTACGTCCAATGATATCAAGTTCTCTTCGCTGGTTTGGCGACTGCGCGGGATCTGAAGAGACGGCGTATTCCAGTCCGCTGCCCCACTTTTCCACCCTGAGATCTAGATTTTCTGTCCAATAGTGAAGATTCTGTCGTTTGGATCTGCCGTCGCCAACATGTGTGTGTATTGCTTTCGCGGTCACGCACCTCGGTGATCACGTTCGTGGCGGAGTTCGGGGTTCGCCCCGATTGTAGGTCGGACGTGGTACTAGCCGAACGACGGTGCAAGATCGTGCCCTGGGCGACTGCACAACAACGCCGTTATACTTCCCCTGTATATTTGCCAGAAGCATGATCACGCGGTACGTTGCCGCTGCATGAGTTGGATAGGGCGTCGCACGGATTATGCACTTTGTACGGAGTAGGTAGTGATGTGATCACTTGCACTTGCTCATTCGCGCGCGTTAGCAAGCTTTTTTCTCACCAGCTGTCATTGAACGGGCAGTATGGAGCAAAGGAACACACTTACCCGATGGAAGAAAGGGCAAAGCACAGAGAATTTGTCGCGCTAGGCGTCAAGGCAAGGGTTGAGCGGTGGATTTGAGCGGCACGCCCATACCACTTCGTTGTATCGCTGTGGAGCGAAGACTCCCGATGGCTCGTGGAAGCCTTGGCGGCGGGGGACACGGGTTGTGTGCAACTGATTGGATTGATGCATCTGTGTTCGGGCATTGCACCTGCGGCGGATGGAAACCGAGTTGCCGCGCGCTCGGCCGGGCACGGAGGATGGCAGAAACGTTGCTTTGCTCCGGGGTTGCAACAACGTAGTAAAGCGCCGCGATGAGCAGAATGAGTAAAGGTACCGTCCAATCGGGACCCGGAGGTGGTGTTGGACGTGACCCGGCGCAGTCAGAGCAAGTCGATCAGGGTGCGGAAATCGCATGCCGAAGGAGAGGACTGCGACGCGTCTGAGAAGATTGAGCCTGGGTCAGGCGTGGGCATCCGGGGTGCGCACTCTTCCTATCGGAGACGTCGTCTACCCACCTGCGCCTGCGCTCCCACCGAGCGTGATTGGCGGCCGTGCGTGAGAGTGAAGAGTCTTGGCAGCGATATCGGAGAGCCGGAGTCAGTAGACACACTCTGAGTGGAACATACTTCTAGACTGAATACGAGCAGCTGCGGAATACATTAACGGGAAGTGGTGCACGAAGTTCAGGGACGGGAGATGGTGGTGGTCGCTGGTTGAGCAGGAAAGCTGTGTTGGTACAACATTCAACGCCTGCCATTTTAGGCGACCACCGCCGGGAGCGGCAAATCGCGGCAGCAGTGTGCCTGTCCACCTCGTCTCTTCCTCTTCCTCCTCTCCTAATCCCGGCCACCTCATCGGGGCGCTCGCAGCTCTGTGCGAAAGCAACCAGCTCATTCTCAACGCCGGCGGAGGAAATCGACAATCCCTCGAGTCCAGAAAACGATCTGTTTGACACGTATGCGCTCAGACCGAACCGCCACGATGCGGAGGACGTTCGCATCAGCGGCCAGCGCCATGAACTCGCCGCCAATAAAGCTGTCCGACGCCCAAAGAGAGCAACATTAGCCAATGACAAATGCTCCTATTTCGTCGCGAGTAGGTAATTTTCAGCTGTTTTCGTCGGCCCATCTGGGTCCCGAACGCAGCCCATCACCAAACCAGTGGTACTACTCCTTGCATTCCCCCGTCGCTCGTACCAGTCATCACGCTCGGAGTCGTACCAGCTCTCGGTATAGTTCTTGTACTTGAGCACGTTCCCGACGCGCAGGACATCCCCCTCGAGACCCCCTCTCTTCGTATAGTACTCGAACATGAGCCCAACCGCTGCCGACCGGGACGAAGAGAAGCGGACCCTCGAGGACAAGGCCGGCACGGAGACTGGCACCATCACAGCCGGCTCCTCCATTGCTGAGCCTCCTCAAGAACCCCAGGAGGAGCACGAACATGTGCCCGATGGCGGTCGGGAAGCCTATACGGTGGTTCTTGGAGCGTCTCTCGCTCTCTTTGCCTCCGCAGGCATGGTCAACACTTACGTGCGTACCCTAAACGTTTTCGGTGATCTCTTACGCGTAAATCTCATTGCTATCGTGAATTAGGGTGCATTCCAGGACTATTACGAAGCCACCCTCCTCCCGTCGTCGTCTTCCTCGTCAATCTCTTTGATAGGCTCCCTCCAGATCTTCTTTCTGTACTTCATAGGTACTCTTACCGGCAGAGTCTTCGATGCCTATGGCACAAAGGTCGGCGATCACTCTTCAGCGTGTTCCTACTCTTCACTAAGCATCGCTCGGACACAGATCATGATCCCGCTCGGGACGTTTATCTGCGTATTCTCCCTCATGATGGTCTCATTGTGTCAAAAGGACCAAGCGTACCAGGTCTTCCTCTCCCACGGGGTCCTTTTCGGCCTTGGCATTGCTCTCCTGTGTGTCTTTTCGTGCTCCACAGCGTAGTCTCAATCTTCACTAACGATACCCATTTCCCGCACAGGTTTAATCCTGCCGTCGCAGTACTCGGCCACTGGTTCCGCAAGCGACGCGCGCTCGCGATCGGCCTCACCACAGGCGGGAGCGCGAGTGGAGGGGTCATCTTGCCCATACTCCTCGAGCGGCTTATTCCTGCCGTCGGATTCGGGTGGGCAGTTCGGATCGTCGGCTTCGTACTGCTTGGCTGCCTCATCATCTCCTGTCTCACTATCCGCACACGGCTGCCGCTTTCGGGGCACATCTCATGGCGGACAGCAATCGACTTCGGCGGATTCAAGGATCCCCGGTACGCCCTGGCGTCTCTTGGAGCATTCCTGTACGTGAACTCTGCAGCGTGCGCAGCAGCCACACTTTGCACATGATTTGACTGAATCGTTTTTCGCAGGCTTTTCTATGGGTTCTTCATCCCATACTTCTACATTCAGATTTACGCAAACTTCCGCGGCGTCTCGCCGCACATTGCAAAATACCTCCTCGCGATCATGAACGCGACGAACGTGCCGTCGCGGATTCTCCCCGGCTACGTCGCTGACAAAGTGGGCCCGTGAGTGCCCTTCTCTTCGCGCGTCGTCGTCGTGGCTGTCGCCCGGCTAGTCGCCATTGACAGGTGCAGATGCCAGCATGCTGACGCGGCGACCTCGCGCTCCCTCACAGGCTCACCGTCTTCATCCCGGCCGCCGCAATTTGTAGTGTCCTGCTCCTCGGGCTCTGGCTCCCCTCACACAACACTGCTTCGATCGTCGCGTTCGCGGCGCTCTATGGCCTATTTTCAGGTCAGCACACGTTCGCCTGCTACAAATGCTTTCGCTAAGGAGGGTTCATTGGTGACAGGCGCATTTGTCTCCCTTCTTCCTACGTACATTGCGTCCATTTCGCCGCGGGAAAAGCTTGGTGCACGTCTAGGTGCGTCTTCTACCTATTCGTACCTGCCGGAATCCCCCATCTGAACCTTCGTCTGCGTCTAGGCTCCGTGTACATGGTCGTCGCGGTCGCATCACTAGTAGGGACGCCCACCGCCGGCGCGCTCCTTAGCAAAACAGACGAGGCGCACTTCCGTAACCTCATCATCTTCTGCGGCGCGCTCAGCGTTGCAGGGACGGTCGTCATGGCCCTGGCGGGCATCGTCGGCTCCCCCACTCTTCGCGAGCGACTAGGAGGCTGGTGCGGAGTCCGGCACGACGTATCGGCCCCTGAAGTCCTGAAGAAGGTGGAGGATGTGTAAGTAAGGTCGGGCAGCGGACGAGCAGGTCAGGCTTGTGACTGTATGGGCATGTGCTTGTCGTTGTGGTTTGGGTTGGCACGTTACGGTGAGCTGACGACATCTGGTTTATAGTGTAAGATATCATACATAGAGCATAGATGAACAGCGACGAATACGACATGACTAGACCCCTTCGCTCGGATTTCCGGCATCTGCGGATCTGGGCATGGTGCCCCGCGCACATTGAATACCGAAGCTCTCCGCACTCCCTCCACGACGCTCCTGAACCTTGTCTGCACGCGGAGTCAGAATGGCGGGGTTTACGTGTGCTCCTGATGCCCCTCCGCCCACACGATACAGTTCCGTAAGTTGTCTGATTTGCAGGGATGTCGTAAAAGGATACAGATCGTCTGACGCTGTAGCAGAACAGGTCATCCCGTCAGGTTCCTCGCAAGCTGACTGTCAACAACACAGTTGTCATACTGGATCCCGCAATGGGGAACCTTGCGCGGACGAGTACCTACGCGCTTCTGGTCGGTCACAGGACAGGCACGGAGTACGACAGAAGGTGTCAGTCGTGACAACATCCTTCCCCTTGCGCCGCCGATGTCGCTGGGATGTACCGGGGTCTAGTCGAGGCTCGCGGACCTTCCAACGCTCGCTCACCTCCCAACGCTTACTGGCCGTCCAACGCTTACTCACCTCCCAACACTCACTTTGCAAAGATCGCCAGCACGACGCGGCGCAGAGTCGTGGACGACCAATATGAAGGTCCCAGTGATCCTCTACACCCTCTCATCTCTCAATCGCGTTTATGGACGCAATATATCCGACTCTCGCATCAGCATGGGACGGGAGTATCCAGGTTGATGCAGCGTAGGCCTCGGCGTTTGCCCAACGTCCACAGAGAAGCAGTCAAGACTATCGTGGCACATGGACGCTGCCCGTCGACACTGTGAGTGTTTAATGCAGTCATGACAGGTCATTCGTCCCCTGAGCACCTTCATATCATGGGGATAAATATGGTACTCCCCGACGTCCGACTCGGAACGGCCAAATGGCCTTTTGGAAGACTACACCCTCGTTGGTGAGCTTTCCTTTCATGAGGTGTCTTCAAACATGGCACTCGCACGTCCGCGCTGGTTGCTTTCACCGGCAGGTCGTGATATCCCGAGGACAAGTACTGACTTGAGTATAGTCCCAAGCACCTCGATGCCACCCCCTGCGAGTCTCGCGCTTCGTTTCGCCATGTCATATCTAGGAATCAACATCTCGACAAGCTACCGTTCCAGTCCCCGCGCATAGCATCACACGCTATAACCACACACACACACACACACACACACACACACACACTAGTCGCCTGGCGGCAGTGTGCAGTGGAGTCTGATCTCGATTCTCGACCATCGGGTTTGTCGTTGATCGGGGCTCTCAGAGTCCGAGTCTCCGCACCGGCTGCATGACTTGCGCAACGTATCCGATCGCGAGTCCGCAGATGCCCACAGCGCCTCAACTGTCTGCGTGCTTCGAGCAGCAACGCGTCGGGAGGCGATCGCGGACACGTCTCGCGTTTGACTCTGTTCTTCTCCGGCGTATCGCGGGTAGCGTCGTCGTTGCGACCACCTCACGACGACCCGGATGTCAGACATCCCGCGCCCACTCGTCCGAGTCCGAGAGCCCCACCCTCGTTTGCAATGCATCGCGTCTCCATCCCCCCGTGACTTCCCTATGCGCTGCTATACACTTGCTCACTTGGCGAAAACAGCTGAGCGGGCACTCCGTCGTCGTCGTCAAATTGGTGCCTTGTCCTTGTGCTCCTTTGGGAGATGGGCTGTCTCGCAAGGCTGCGGAGATCGGAGAGCGGAGGGTATCGTGTATTCGCGGATTCTGATGTCCCAGACTCCGAGGACACGACGATACGATGCGAGGAGTTCTCAGGTGACGCGTCTCGGTTTCCGGCTGAAGGTGCGTGCTAGCGCTGCTGTGCGTGTGTTCACTTGGCGTGCTCGAGCAATAGGAGTGACAAGCGGGGACTCGGATATCGATACCGACTAGAGGTCAGAACGGGATGTGTGCACGTAATGTATCTGTGCTCACGACCAGTTACAGCCATAGTGAACGTATCTTATTATACCTTCGCGTAGGACCTATAGCCAGGGGCCGCAAACCCTCCTGGGATTGACGTTCCCCATCCAGCCAGTGATCCGAACACCTCTCGTCACTGGCTGGAATCCACTCACTCACCCCCGCTGTCCCAGAGCCCCATTCACCATCTACAGATCCGCGCGATATCGGAACAGGTCTTACGGTCAGCAGAGGGGACGAGTGTACCGCCACCACGGGCCCTCTGCACGGTGCGATCAACGACGGGCACCGCCCCGCCCCTTTCGTTCTTGCATACGAGACCTGTGGGCACCCTCGTGCTCGAGGATGGCTCGAGGAGCGAGAGCCATATTGAAATAGAATATGCAAATGCGCTCGCGACTGTGATGAGTCGTTGTGTTTTGCTCGACGCGACGGTCGTCGAGGGTTGAGCCGCCAAGCTGAAGCGAAGGTCTCAGTGCTTCCCAAGGACGGTACATAAAGCGCGCAAAGCGACGGACCTAATCCCACAACCCGCACTCTCCAACTCCACCCCCACACACTACTGACAGCACGATGAGCACGCTCGCCGCCCTCCGCGCCCTCCACACCACGATCGGCGCCGCGCTCGCCGACATCGAGTCCGTCTACTCCTCCCGCGCGCTCGACTACCCCGCGCTCTCCGCCCCGTACTACCACCAGCTCTCCGTGGACGTCGCGTCCTCGGCCGCGCCGGCGCCCGCCCCGGGGCAGACCGCGGCGGAGGAGCTGACGATCGACCCGGCGGTCGTGCGCGCGTCGAACCTGATCGTCGCCGCGTGCGGGCAGCTCGCGGCGAACGTGCACCATCCGTTCTTCACGATCCTCGAGGGCGTGCATTATGTGAGTGCTGCTTGACGTGCTGTTGCTTGACGTGCTGTGCGCTACGGCTTGCGGAGCGCGAGGTTGGGAGGAGGACTGGGGAGCTGATTGGTGCGTGCTATTGTAGGGCCATATCACGTCGGCGCTGGGGTTCCTCGAGGCAAGCCACACGGTCGAGATCTTGCGCGACGCAGGTCCGCAGGGACTGCACGCGAAGGACATCGCGCGGCAGATCGAGGAGATCCACCTGGGCAAGGACGCGCCCTCTCGCGCGGACGTCGACCATCTCGACCCCGCTCACCTCAGTGCGTCTCCACACACCTACCCTAGGCCTAGCCCGTTGTCAAATGGTCGCTGATGCACGGTTGGTGCTTTCGCTGACACAGTTCACGTCCTGCGCCTGCTTGCGACGCACCACATGCTGCAGGAGGTGGCGCCGAACGTGTTTGCGAACAACCGGTTCAGCAGCTCGCTGGACTCGGGGAAGACGCTTGAGCAGCTCCGCACGACGTGAGTATCCTCGAGGCGCTCTCGAACTGAAGCGTGATACTGAGGACATGGTCGATGGTTAGGCCGGAGAAGAAGTACGACGGGACGAACGGCGGCGGCGCCTACGTCGGCTTCGCGTACGTCCCTCCCGCCCCCCTCTTCGCACCCCCAGGCTCACTAACAGCACTCTTACTATCGCAGCACGAAGGAGATGTTCCGGAGCGTGACGTACCTGACCGAATGGCTCCTCCCCTCGGCCAAGACGTCGAAGCCCAAGGCGGCGACGCCGTTCGGGGTGGCGTTTGACACGGACAACTTCTACGAGTTCATGGAGCGGCCCGAGAACGCGTACCGCCTCACCCAGTTCACCCGCTCCATGACCGGCGCCCGCGCGACCCAGGGCGAGAAGACGATCGCCACCCAGTCCGGTGCGTTTCACCCGCATGCGCATATAGTCGCCTCTCAGACCCGATTAATGGCGTGGGCTGACGCGGTGTTGGACAGCGCTCAAGTGGGAGTCCCTCCCGAAGGACGCTGTCGTCGTCGACGTCGGGGGCGGTATCGGCGCGGTGTCGGTGCAGATCGCGGAGTCGCACCCGCACCTGCGCTTCGTCGTCCAGGACCGCGCGCCGACGGTCGCTATGGCCCCCACAGTACGTCTTCACTCTCGCCCTGGTGCTGATTGATAGCTGAGACGTTTGCGTGCAGCTGTGGGGCGACGCGCACAAGGATCTCTTCGAATCTGGACGTGTATCGCTGCAAGCGCAGGACTTCTTCCAGCCCCAGCCTGAAGCCCTCGACGTGCCCGGCATCGGCCGCGTCGCGCACCCCGCTGCCTACGTCACCGCGCGGGTGATGCACAACTGGCCCGACGCCCAGTGCCAACAGTACGTCTCCCTTTCCCCATCGCTCTAAACACACATCAATCGAGCGTCGCTCACTGCTCGCGATCGCGCTACAGCATCCTGAAGAACCTCCGTGCGGCGGCGGGCCCGGAGACGAAGCTGATCATGAACGAGGTCATCCTCCCCCTCGCCTGCGACGACTCCGCCACCACCTCCTCAGGCTCGGAAGAAGGCCTCCGCTTGCCGCCTCTCGTGCCCATGGACTCCGCCATCCTCCCCAACATGGGCAACGCCACGCTCAGCGCGTACCTCATGGACATCAGCGTGCGTATATCCGCCTTTTCGTGGGCTCTGCGTCGGACGGGGATGCTGATAATGTTGGGCGCGATGCAGATGATGACGGTGCTGAACGCAAAGGAGCGCACCCTTGAGGAGTTCAAGGCCCTCGCTCTCAGCGCCGGCTGGAAGGTCGTCAGCGTCGACCGTTGCTCGCCCCCCGTCCCGTGGGGCTTCATCGTCGCCGTTCCCGTCTAAGAAAGAGCGCACAGCGCAATATGCGAGGCTGATATTCGTTAGACTTGGATTCAGTGTGATTCCGTAACTTATTCTGTAGGTGTGTGTATGGTAGAAGGCTTGTACCGCTATGTGGAATGTGAATATATGTTCAAAGCGCATAGATGGTAAACGTTTACCTGCCCTCGCCCTCCTGGTAGACGCTCTGAAAGTGGATGGGACCCGGTCCACGTATGGGACAAAGTCGCTGCCGCGCTCGCGATCAGCTTGCATTCGTCCAGAGAATCTGCGATTAAGAAGCGTCATGTGCTTTCTCAGCGACGCGCGGAGGGAGAAGAAAGGGCCCGCGCCCGAGTCGGTGCGCATCTAGCTTGTGGACTTGGAGTAGGAGGGCTTCCACGGCAAGCACAAGTATCCGGCAAAGCTGAACTGCAAAACAGAAAATTCGAATGAGTTCGACAGAAGCGTGGGGATCAAGTGCTATGAGCTTATATATGCGCGTGAGTCATGATACATATGGCGCAGCTGCAGCTGGCGAACTTGACGCGGCCCTGTCAGGTTTCGATGGTAGCTGCAGCTATACTTGTCTAGTGACGATATATCAACGCAGCATGTACACGGCAAATCCTACCAATGACCCATCCTCACCCGTTGCAAACTGGTCGAACGCTCTCGGGATGCCTCGCTATATGCGCGATATACCTGGACGACGAGGCGTATCGCACCAGGGGGACACCGACACAGACGGCTGGACACCTGAGTTACGCTGTATACTGGAGCTGCGAGGGCAAGGACGGGAGGTCGCGGGCCCGCCATGGGACCGATGTCCGATCCGGGTGCTAGCGACCGTCACTGCGAAACGGTTGAGGCCTGAGGGACGGGGTAGATTCGGAGGACGTAGAGGAGGGAAGAAGATGGGCAAGGATCGGACAGGGGCCGTTCGTGGGTAGTTCTCAGCGTATTACGAGTACTAGTGACATCATCTGCCGGTATACCAACCTGAAGCCCCCAGTGTAGGATGAAGTTCATGTACAAGGAGTCTTTACTCTGAGGCGTTAGGTGGGACTGTGGCAAAGCCGCGACACTCGGATGAGGCGTAATCTTATCTGATAAGATGCGACGGCCACGGACACCGTCATGTCCCATCTTATCAGATAAGGCCTAGATCCCCTTACAGTGGCAGCCCGGCAGCCCTCGTTTTGGCCTTCAGCGTGGACGACGACCTGCCTCGACTTTGGCCAACGCTCGCATACAGCGTGCATCAACGCCCGACGCTCGCACCAACGGCCGAACCGATCATGTACTTACGCGTCCCTATAACTTACCCCACTCCACTCTCGCCGATGAGCCCACCTGGCTAGACGGCGATCACCCCATGCGCATCCCAGCATTCATATAAACGCGTCCAACCTCCCGGTCATCCGCCCTCACATCTTCATCCTCGCACTGCAGTCCACCATGAGCACCCTAGCTGCACTGCGCGCTCTCCACTCCACCATCGGCTCCGCGCTCACCGAGATCGAGCGCGTCTACGAAGCCCAGTGCCTCGACTATCCTGCGCTCGACGTCCCCTCGTACCAGAACATCCCCGCCGACTCGCCTCTCCCCGCAGAGCTCAAGCCGAGCGAGAAACAGATTGAGCAGGAAAGGCTCACGACGGACCCCGCTGTTGCGAACGCGATCAACCTCGCCGTCGCTGCAGGCGGTCAGCTGCTCGCTACGCTCCAACAACCCCTCGTCTCCGTCCTCGAGACGTCCCATCTTGTAAGTTGATTCGATCTCATCTTCTGTAATCATTGATGCGATGCTTAAATTATGTTGACTTGCGCAGGGACATATCACTGCCGCCCTCTCTTTCCTCGAGGCCAGTAACGTCGTCGAGATCCTCCGTGGCGCTGGCCCGGAAGGTTTGCACGCGCAGGATATCGCCCGCAAGATCGAGGAGATTCGTCTCGGCAAGGAGGTAGCATCCGACTCCCCAGCTGAATACATCGAGCCTGCGAAACTTAGTACGTACTCGTGCGCTTTTTCGCAATCACGCTGGGGTGAGACTAATCGTGAACTGCTCGTAACAGGCCATGTCCTGCGTTTGCTTGCTACGCAACATTGGCTGCGGGAGGTCAAGCCCGACGTCTTCGCCAACAACCGTTTGAGCAGTCTCCTTGACTCCGGGAAGACTCTTGATCAGCTCCGCACCACGTACGTCCGTCCTATTAGTTTGCTATGCTCACTCGAGTCGTCTCATACATCTCTCCTCAATTTACAGACCGGAGAAGAAGTATGACGCGACGAACGGCCTCCCCGCGTTCGTCGGCTTCAGGTACGTTATATCTCCCTCAACCTGTACCTTGCTCTGCTCGCGCCAACCCCTTGCTCCATCTCAGCACATCCGAGCTCTTCCGGAGCGTAACCCACCTCAGAGATTGGCTCCTTCCCGCTCGTCCCACCGACTCACAGTCCAAGCCAAAGCCCGAAACCCCCTTCCACCTCGCATACAACACCGAAGAAGGGTACTACGCCTGGCTCGAGCGCCCCGAGAACGCGTCCCGCCTCGCGCAGGTCGGGAGCGGCATGGCCATCGCGCGCGCGGCCTCCGGGCGGAAGAGCATCGCCGACACGTCAGGTATGGCACGCTTCCATCCCCATTGAATCTGCGTTTCTCTCTCTCTCTCTCTGCTTAGACATGGGCTGACGGGTGCGTCGATGGGGCAGTGTTCCCGTGGGACAAGCTCCCGAAGGACTCGGTCGTGGTGGACGTCGGAGGCGGGATCGGGTCCGTGTCCGTGCAACTCGCCGAGCCGCACCCGCACCTCCGCCTCGTCGTGCAAGACCGCGCGCAAACCGTCGCCATCGCTCCCAAGGTACGTCTTTTGCCATCACCGCCTCGTTCGTACCAAGGTACACGTACTCACGATAGCGTCAATGCGCTCGCGGCGAGCGTAGATGTGGGGCGACGCGCACAAGGACCTGTTCGACTCGGGCCGGATCTCATTCCAGGCGCAAGACTTCTTCGAGCCGCAGCCCCCCGCCTTGCAAGTCCCCGGGGCGGGCGCGGTCGCGCACCCCGCCGCGTACCTCGTCACGCGCGTCATGCACAACTGGCCCGACGTGGACTGTGTCAAGTGCGTTTCCCTTTTCGCTTATCCCTCATGCGAAGCAGTGGCTGCCTCGCGACCGGCATGGAACGGTACTGATGTTGACGCTGACGATGCGGCGTACGAAAACGTAGGATCCTGGTGAACCTCCGCGCCGCGGCGGGCCCGGACACGAAGCTCATCGTGCACGACATGATCCTCCAGCCCCTCTGCGCTGCCTCCTCCGCCGAGCCCAGCTCCGCCGACAAGGAATTCTCCTCTTCCTCCTCCTCCGCTGTGACGAGCCTTCAGGCGCCGCTCGAGAACTGGGGCAAGGCCGTCGCGCCTGGGCATCTCGCCGACATCACCGTACGTCTAGGCCAGCGGTTTCGACTCCCCTTCGTTCTTGCGCTAACGGGCCGCTCACAACCCACGTAGATGCTCACGCTCATGAACGCGCGCGAACGGACGCTCGAGGAGCTCCGCGCGCTCACGCTCGCCGCGGGGTGGAAGATCACGGACGTCGATCGGAGTCCGCCGCCGATGCCGTGGGGGTACATCGTTGCCGTTCCTGTGTAAGGTGGGAGGTGGGAGACAGGCGGTGGGGCGTGTGCGTGGATGGGGTAGGGGATGCGCTTCAACAGCGCTGTGTTGATGTGAGGATATACTGTAGTATGAATAGGCGATGATACCCCCGCTCTTGGTTCGACGTCTCGAGTGCGGCCTCGAGGTTGTGACTTTTCGCGAGCTTTGACAACGCGGCAACAGCCTGGTGCTCGAAACACGTCGCTGTTTGCAGCGCATAACGCAATGCGATCCACGTCCGCACTGCTAAGAGTATGCTGATTACGCTCGTCCTCCGGTTCACACGCTGAGTCCCCACTCGGGCTCTTGTGCTCCTTCACCTCGACCGCGGTGACGCTATGTATGGCCATCAAAGCCACTCGACCTTCCTCCATCCCTCGCAATACGGTCGTATTGCCCAGGGAACTGCATAGCATTGCACGGAGATACTGTGTCACCTCGTGGATCTACTGCGATACTGCCAGTGATGGCTCCAAGGTACAGCATAGGATCGAGCAGGTGAACCTGCGCGCGGCGGCGTGGGGCTCGGGCATAGACAAGAAGCTAATAGTCTTCCAACCTCTTTGCGCGGAGAACGCCTCGCTGGTCTATCTCTGGCACTGGACCCGACAACAAAGCAACAAAGACGGAGTACGTCTCTTCATCCTCTCCCTCTGTGATCATCCCTCGGGCGCCGATCGGGACTGAGGGCAATATCCTCGTGCTAGGACATCTCGCCGACGTCACCATGTGTCTTTTCCTTCTCCCTTGTCAGTTTCGACGCTCTGCTTTCCCTGATTCTCTCTTTTTTCCACCCACCTTCCGTGGCGCAATTCGCAATGTAGATTCTGCCGCTGTTGAATGCGCGCGAACGGACCTCGCGCCTATCAGACTGTACCGCTTGCACAGCGCTGTGAGTATCGCATCTGCGCCTGCTGAAGCGTGAGGGTGCGCTGGTCGCAACGGTCTGTCGGTTTTCCCGCTGAGTCCTGGGTCGGCGATCAGGCGCTCGTGGAAACTCCTCTTGACCACTGCGAACTCCATACGACGCCCAACACCGCTCTACGTTATTTGGGGAGATCCTGTGGCCTGCGCACTGAGGGGTGACACCAGGGAGACCGCTGAACATACATGACGTATGTACGATGCCGCGGTTGGATCCGTGGTCAAGATGAGCATCGTAAATGCAAGCAGTCGATACCCCCGTTCAGGCTTGACTCACCGGGTCGTGTGCAACTTCCCGTAAACCCTAACAACACACCGTTAATGCACAGGAAATTGCACCGCCCACCAAACGTAGATCTTACCGCCGTCTTTCCCTGTGCACGCGCACCAGCGTTGATATGCAAGCTAACACCGGGCGTGCGTGTGTTGCCCTGCCCCTTGCCGTGACCGTGCGCAAAACATCCCGCATGTACGACCTTGAAACTTCCAGCCTTGCTTGCACGGTACAGATGTAGGCGAAATAGTTTCCCGTCTCAGCGCGTGTCAGTGCCAACGTGGCCCCCGCCTGCCTGTTGCACTTGCGCTGGAGGTCGCGGTAGTCCTAATACTTGCGGAAGCCAAAGGCCATATCCTGCCTGAGCCCACACAGGGCGGGTAGAGCATACCGTACGCGTGCAGAAGTCAGCGACGCTCATACCGCAGCATCGTTCTGACGCGATCACGTGATCGCGATTGGCAAAGAATAGGGCCCGTCGTCGCTTGCTTAAGTCCGTAGACGACCCCTCTTGGACGCTCCGTGTCGCCATGGGCACCACGTAGGCCTTTCTTTCCACTGATTGCTGTCTGTTTTGGGCTGCAGGACTGGCTCAAGTACTGAAGAGAACATGGGAGATGGCGAACGCGAGCGTCACGAACACAACCGAATGATGGCATCACCTGGGAGAATGCAGACCGATGCGGGGGAAGAAAGCCATTGGTGTGCTACAGTAATTTTCTTGAGCTAAGGATTCAAAATCTCTGTGGCAACTGTAGACCAGCGGCCAGGCATCCGACACCAAGGGGACGGATGGTGACCAGAAAGAGCAGTACATATCTCGACTCGGCGAACGGAAGGCGCTCAGGCTGCATTCTCCATCTGCCCAACACGTCAGCACTTGTTCCGTCTCTTCTGTGCCGGTAGCCATCTTCAGATTGTCCCCCGCCTCGTGCAAACCTCATCTGCCAACGCGTGACAGAGTCGCGATTGCAGGGGGACGCCTAGCAAGATCAGGCCGATGCATGCCACATCGCGCAGTGCGATGCTCGATGTGGAGAGTGAGTCAATGATGCGACTTCCTCTTCGCCTCGTCCTCAGGTGTGTCCAATACTTCTATCTCTCGGCTTCTCTTCGAATTGCTTCTACCTCCACAGTTACCGTAATGCAGAGCCACATGCATATCAACTCGGGTTCAACAGCCGAGACGATACTAACTATCACCGTGTCAGCCTTTGACACCTCGTGCGTCGACGATGTCGCCACAGAGCCATAAACGCCAGAACCCGTCTGTTTCTGTGCCTTGTTGCTGCATGGAGGTGCTATTTACCGCACGCCTGCTCCATACTGCTGGTGACGACGCGTATCGCCACTAGTTGTCCTCGCAACCGAACAAACCGTACTCATGAAAGAGGGTACGATTTCGAGGCAATCCACCCCAAATAGTAAGATCTACACGATACGATATAGGACATCTAGGGAGCAGTACAGCTGATGTGGTCGCTCATCATGGCGACACACGGTATGCCTGGATAGCACGATGCCATTCCCAATCGAGTACTGACACTACTCTTTCTACGAGCACCAGATGCGGCGAACCCCATTTGGTTTCCCCACCTGTCTTTGTTCAACTGATCGAGGCCATCTGCCAGCCAGAATTCCTCCGAGTCTCGGTTACCTGTATGAATATAGACCTCACATACTCATCAAGCTCCAACGACTAACCGTTGTATTCCTGGACCATGATCATACTCCCCCTTCTACTCGCTACACTCCTCCTCTTCGTTTTCCATGGTTTTGCGGATCCCGTCAACCAACGAGACTCAATTTTGTTGACGTCCAATCCATGTGTGGACACGTGCTTTACCCAGTCCGTCCAAGCAGCAGGCTGTGGGAGTTTGTGAGTAAATCCCCAGAGCGCCACGGATCTTGCTTTATGGGATGCTCATACACCTTACAACCGTACCCCAGGACTAATCTATCATGTGTATGCAATTTGGACCACAACGGCCCCAACTACTTTGGCAAGACTATGGCGTGCGTTGTGGAGAATTGCGGGGCGAACCAATCAAACATCACCGCTTCATACTACTTTGGAACGTTATGCGGAGGAGGCGGCGCACCACCTCCCTCACAATCTCCAAGTTCTATAACTACTTCGGTGGTCGCGACCGCGCATGGACCGTCGTCGTCATCGTTCACATCTAGCACTACGACTACGAAGGCCCAAGGAACCAGCATATCTTCACCTACGACCTCGATCAGGGCTTCCACAGACCCTGGGTCAACACTCAGCAGCAGCGATGCTCACACCTCAGCGAATCCAGATACCATCTTGGCATCCACTCATACTGTGTCCTTGAGCATTACATCAGTACCCGACGGCGCGAGCGTCCCAATTCCAAGCAACGTTACCACCGCCAGTGGGCCTGAATCACCTGATACCTCGATGGGAGCCTCGATTAGCTCCACCTCGTCCATTCCGTCTAGCATTCCCAAGCCCACCGTGCTCTCTTCTGAGTCTCACCAACGGTCTATCGCACTTACAGTATCGCTACCCGTGGTGATATCGTTGGTTCTGTTGGCCGCGATTATCATTGTCCTTCGTATCCGGGCTCGAAGACGAAAGTCGTTCAATCGCACCCGTATGCGCGGCTTTGGTTCACCTCTACCGACATCCGGGGCGGGATACGAGGAAGGGGATCTCGGCTCGCTGTATCGCAGACAAGGGCACAACGCGCCTTTGGTGACTGGGCCCGTGCCCCCAACAGGCTTCCTTAGGCTCGGCTACCGTGAAATCGCGGAGCTTGCTGGAAAAGAAGCGCATGGTGATGCAGCTACGCTCAGCGCTTCTGGTGGGCGCAACGGCTATGGGCGACGTGCAACCCTCGATCTCTCTAGCGAGCCGCACAAGTCAAGCAATGGTGCTCACGACGGCGAGCGTTCCATTCGCGAATCTCGCGCAAGTGCGCTCTGGCGCGCTAACCAAGACACCGAGTGCCGCGCTGATACCAGAAACGACACAGACATGTTACTTCAGGGTGAACGCCGTATGGGTATGTGAGAAGAGCGTGCTGTGTCGAACTCCTCCGCTTACCGCCTTGCTAGTGATTCGACCGGAACCCCAACCCATTGACGTAGCGCAACGATACAGCTCACATCCACACCCTGAGCCCGTGGACGGAGCCGGCGGGGGCAAGACTACCCAGTTGGGTCCAGAAGAGCAGGCTCAAGGGGACACCGAGCCTCGTCTGCTCAGGCTCGTCCTTCCCTGGGCATTCGGGCAGCACATACTTTCCTTAGTAGCTGCGAACCCACCACGAGACGGCGTGGCACCGCAAGCGGTGGGCGACGAAGCGACGGAGCCTCCCCCTGCCTATCACCTTCTATCACCACGGGGAAGTCGGGAATGAATAGGTCACATTTTTCTGGTATGTTTACCGTTACGCCATCCGGACTATATGCACGGGCCTCGGTAGAATGCTCCTCCTTCCGCACATACACCTCTATGTTCACATCGTTGTCCGGTCCTAATTATTGAGACAACAACGTTTCTCCCAATTACTTGCACCCAAGTATGTGCTGAGTGCCGCGTTAGAGCAGGCGAAAGGACGATACTGACGGTCATGAACGCCGGCAAATGGGCGTTCGAGGAACTGTGTACGCTCACCCTTACTGCGGGTGGCATACCGTGGACGTCAACAGTCAATCGCAGCCCGCCGCTGCTCTTGTGGGGGTATATCGTTGCGACGTTGGTATAGTAGGTGGAGGGCGGGACTCGTCTTTGGATGTGGTAAGGGGCGCGCTTCAACGGCGTCACGCTGATATAGAGACATGATACAAGGAAGGAATCATACCCTTTGACGTCGCAAATCCCGGAAACCTCCCACAGGCCGGCAACCACCCGGTGCCCAGAGCACGTACAGGACAGTTTGCTTCCGTGCCTGCCTGCTGAAAGTGAGATGATTAGGATCGCTTGTGATGATTCCCCGATCGAGCTCTCATGGTACTCCACCTTGACCGCGGTGAGATACAACGCTCAACACCGGAACAATCCTGGCGACTGCGCAAGCAAGGAAACCGAAAACAAACACTTAGTGTACATGTGGTGTATACAGTGCGGAGGGCTTATTTGCGGCCAGAGCGAGCAGAGTGCATGTAAGGAATCAATACACCCTCTCATACTTGATGCGCCTGCTCGATCGCAACTTTACGTAGTCGGTAGTCCCTGAAAGCACAGTACTCGCAAAGCCCGCCCACCGAAAATGCTACTACAGTTTGGCAAGCCTTACTGCTGCTGGCTCAATACAGCAGCCTGTTTGAGCTCATACCGGGTGAGATGGTGCCTGCGGAACGAGCATGTGCAATGGTCAGGAACGATGACATCGCAGACGCGATCACGTGATCGGGATTCGCAGAGCAGGAGGATGGTGGATGGATGGCGATGCATGATGGAAAGGTACACTTTGCGGCCTGGAAAGGTTATATATACAGCAGCAAAGGCTAGTGATACCGGTGGACTTGTGCGCACTCGAAGAGACGCCTCCGAGACGAAGGTCGCCGTCGGTCGTACCATGTGCTCATTGTTGGGTGACGCCAAAGAACCACCAACGCGCCGCGGCGAAGTTACAGTAGAACCAAACCACTAGAAAAAAAACAAGTACACTATCTCTAGTTTACTCCAAAACAGCTTGAAAACGCCAGAGCAGTCGGAGAGGACGTGGATTCCGTCCTCGAGGGGCTTTACCAGGAGCGACATACACGCACAGCGGAGGCGCGGGATCTTCTAGGGTCCTAGAGCCAGTGATAGCCTTGCGGAGGTACCCATGCAGTTTAAAGTCAGCAGCAGCTGTGAGTACACCAGCCACAAGGACCAAAAATCTTTCCCTCCAATGAGCCGTGAGCTCGGAGTGTCCGCTCGGTCGCATGCGCCGTTAGGGCTGCCTTGAGGTGTCTCAGGGTTTTCTTGGCTGACGCGAAGGTACAGGGTGCTCGCGGGGGTAGATATAGCGGCCGTTGTATTAATTATGGCCGTCTTTGCTGTACGTCCCGCGGTTGAGAGCTATTAATGCGACAGAGAGCAGATGCGGTTCAAAGTGGGCGTTCTACATCATATGAGAGAGGATGATAGATGGCGACCGCAAGCCTCACAATGACACATGGCATTATCTTGGGGAAAGAAAATTGATGTGTATCTAGATACTGGTAACTTATGAGGTTGTTCAGTTGAGGTAAGTGCCAAGACCAATATAGGCTAGAAACCAGGCCTCCAAGACCACGCTGACGGACGGTAACGAAGAAGAGGTGCGCCTACCTCTACCCGGCAAACGAAAGGCGCCCAGGGATCATTGTACACGCTCCATCTGCCTAACATCTCAGCTCTCCTTCCGCCTCTGTAGCTCCTAAAAATATGTTTGGATCTCCCGCCGTCTCGTGTGTACTCCATCTGCCAATGTGTGGGAAACGAGGAGGAGCGACAAGCAAGATCAGTGCTTCGCACCATCACGCAGTACAGCGCTAGACGCAGAGTGATTCAACCACGCGTTTTCCTCTCGCCCCGACCGCACCACCGTACAGGATACATGTAGTTCCCCATCTGAGGAACGATGCTAACTGTCATTATGTTAACGCCATCCGCTCCGATGCGACGCCACGGCCATCGCAAAGCTCAGAACCCGTCTTCCTCGTTACCTTGTTCCTAACATCTGACTACCCATGCTGTGGCTATTAGTAAGCGGCTCAGGTTTCTCACTGTTCGTGACCACACGTATCGCTATTAGTCGTTTTTCCAAAGGAATCGGCGATGCTTCGGGAACAGAATACAATCGCAAGGTACTCTGTTCCAAACGATAGGATCTACACGATACGACATCAACCATCTGAAGAGTAATATAGACGATGCGACTGCGTTGACGGATACGCGCTCACTGTGTCATCTGGACGGCATGGGATGCCAAACGGAGTACTGGCATTGCTCGTTCTACAAGCATTGCAGTATACGGTAAGTCGCATCTGGCTTCCATTCCACCTGGTATTCAGTCATGATGACCTGTCTATCGGGATCACGCCGAGACTCCATCACCTGTGCTGCCAAAATTCTACTGCCATATAGATCATAAATACTCATCAAGCTCCAACGACGGACCACTCCTGTCCTCAGCCGTGATGAAACGTCCGTGTGCACTTCTCACACTCGTCCTCTCTATGTCCCATCGTCTTTCCTTCGACGACAGTGTAATGGCTTCCGACAGTACAGGAACCGCAGAGTCCCCGACATCAACCCCCGACCAATGTTCGTCTGAATGCATGGCCCTGGTCGCTCAACAAGTGGGCTGCGGGAGTGTGTGAGTACGAAGATAAAGGTGCTCCTCGAGAACGACCTTCCTCCAGGGTATATTGACGTTGATTGTACGAAAGACTCACACACCTTGAATCCGTCTCCCAGGGCCAATATATCATGCGTATGCAATACAGGAAGCGCAGGGCCCAATTTCTTTAGCAAGGCTATGGCATGCGTTGGGGCGACCTGCTCCGACCAAACAAGCATTGTTGTCTCGTACTACTACGGGGACTTATGTGCAGGAGGGGTACCGCCCCCGCCGCAGTCTGAAAGCTCTACAACCACCTCAGCACCGGAGACGTTTACACACATCACTACAACTACAACGCCCCCAGAAACCAGCTTGTCCACGCGCACGAGTACGATCACGGCTTCAACAGGCTCCACACTCAACAGCGAGTCTCACACCCTAGACAGTTCAAGCCACACCCCTGAATCCACTTTTACCCCGCCCTCGAGCACTCCACCAGGATCTGGCATCATTAGCACCTCCGGAAGCACCGCTACCTCAATACCGCTAGGCATCGTTTCCACCGCCAGGGGGCCAAATGGCGCAACGCCGGGAGTCTTTAGCTCCAGCTCATCCACTGCGTCCAGCATCCCCGAGCCTACCCTGCTATCCTCCCACCCACGGTCTATGATTGCGCTCATCGTATCACTTCCCGTGGTAATATCGTTGGTTCTGTTGGCCATGGCAGGCATTTTTCTTCGTAACCGGATTAAACGACGAATGTCGGTTCATCGCGCCCGTGTGCGTGCCACTGGAGCGCATCAACAGACATCCTGGGTGGGATACGACGACGACGATCTGGGGTCTTTCCACCATGGGCGAAGTCGTAGCGCGGTCTCTGCTACTCAACACGTAACACCAAGGGGCTCCTTCAGATTTGACTTCCATGAGGAGGAGAATCCCGCTATGAAAGAAGCACATGGAGCTGAAGCTACGATTAGCCCGCCACTCGCCAGCAGCGGCCAAGCGCCACTTGCAATCCCCACTGTTTCTATCGAGCCACTCAAATCGAGCATGGACGCGCACAGCGACGAACTTCTCACCTGTCAATGCCGCGCGGGAGCTCATGCACATCATAATCAAGAGACCGAACGCGGCGCTGGTATTGAGAACGACACGAACGTGCAACTTCAGGATAGGGACATCATGGGTACGTTGAAACAGCGTGCCCTTTGGAATACCTCCGCTTATCCCCTTTCTAGCAGCCCTACAGCCGGCATCCCAGCCCATTAACACAGAGCAACGCTATGGCTCACACGCCCAGCCCGGCCCAGCGAGCGAAGCCGCCACCAGTATACCTCCCTATCCAAGTTCAGAAGGGCAGATCGAAGGAGACACAGAGCCTCGTATGCTCAGACTCGTCCTTCCGTGGGCATTTGGGCAGCACCTACTGTCCCTGGCAGCCGCGAATCCACCACCAGAAGGAGTAGCACCGGACACAGTGGACGACGAAGCGACAGAGCCTCCCCCTGCTTATCATCTCCTATCCCGGCGTGGAAGCCTGGGATGAATACGGCACATTTCACGGTATGTCTTCTGATATACCGCCTGCACTAGTAAATGGGTCGGTTGATGTTAAAATGCCTCGCCGTCTATAGGCCCATTCTGGTTCCATGCCGCCAACCTAGACAAGATTTTTCCAGTATTGCGCACGCACGCTCATGTTGTACCTATTTTAATTCCGATCACAATGTACATTATGTTATCTCTCCCAATCGATGGCATTCCAGGGGACGTCTATTCCGAGGTCCGCGATACGCTAGACACCGCAGCCCGAGTACCTCGAAGGGTAGAAATTAAGCCTGCTAACGCTTAGTACTTGCTTTATCCTGGCACTGCTGAGCTCTTCCTGGGCGTAATGTATTGAAGTGGAGAGGTCTGGACTGTTTTTGACCAAGCCGCATCACGAGCATGTATGCAGAGTGTCGTAACAGACGAGAAAGGGTGTCTTCAGAAGTGACGGACACAACTCTATAATCGATGCGTCGTATCGTGGGATTGAATCATCATGCAGAGAAGACGAAACAACGACAGACTCACCGGAATCCGCAACGCAGTCATGCAGGACTGCCTCGTCGAGATAGGTGATCATAAGGGGGAGGAGGGTCTGTCGCGCTGTCCTCTATGTCCAATGCCCCTTCGTGTGATGGTGGATTCAATGAGGCTGCCAGGGCTAGCACGCGTTGTCCGAATGCCCACGGAAAGACGATCCTAAGCAGGCGGGGATCGGCTCCCCCCAATCCGTCTGGATTCGTAGACGCTCCAGCTGTAGTCCTGCACGCGTGTTAAGGTGGGGGCCCGAGAACTTCTGTATCTCCCCGTCCGGGATAACGAGGGAGTGTCTCGGGCTGTGTCTCCGGAAAGGAACGAGGGGCTGAAGGGGGCGAAGCGGTACCCCTAATTGCGTGGCACCGCCCCTTCGTACTCTCGTCCTCAATGCACTCCATCTCCTGACTATGGTGGGGTCGGGCCTCTGCACGAGATGAAAGGGACGAGTTCTCGTCGTTTGCACGCATACTCGAGGTGAGTGAGCCACGCGAATCCGGGTCCGAGGCAGAAAGACGCCCACTCGACACAACTGCAACGCAATGGCCGTCAGTGAGTCGATCCGTAACCGTGTACGTGTGCCAGTCACCGCAAGCTCCATTTGGCGATTCACTCGTTGGACGAGATGTGCCCCAAAAGGCGGCCCCAGCATGGTGCTCTTGTCTACGCTGCGACGAGTCCAGATCTTCGTCATCGAATTGGGCCCAAGGCGTCTGTGGAGGGAGCGTTGAATTGCGGAACCGGGCCTCGTCGCATGGTCTAGACATCCGCTTTCGTTCTCTAAGCCGTTTGCGGAGACTAAGGTGGCTGCGGTGAGAGCGACGAGTAGTAGCACGGGGAGCGAGGTGGCCAGCGCGGGTATCCAAGTACGAGAAGTTGGAGTGGGCATGGGGGCCGCTGTCACGGTGCTATAGCAGGCTCCTGTGTGGGACGCGTTGTCGCTCCAGGATAAATATGTGGTAGTGACGCCGATGTTTGATGGAGAAGGCCGAGTGCCCTTCAGTGATGTACGCGACTCGTCTGCGGTAAATATTTATAGGCAATTCAAAAACGTGATGCAATCTGAGTAGGCAAGCAGGTTTAATCAGAGAAAGATGGGCTTTATGTGGCTAACAGGAGAGCGGTAAGGTACAGGAAGGGAACTATAGCTCCCCGTGTCTGCTGCACCACCAACACGTCAACGAGGTTCTGCCTCGATCAACTCCTACTAACGACAGCGAAGCCAGACGCACCAAAGGCTACGATGGCAGACCGCAGTCACCCGGCCGAGGAGATACTGATCTCTGATATGTTCTTGGAGAACGAAGACAATAAGAGAACCTGGATCACGCCAGCGCGTCCGATATGAGTAGGCATTCTCACCGTTGGGTGCGGTCTGGCCTGTCATAGCAGTTTCCCGGAAGTCCATCGATGACTAATCCTCGGTGCGTCGGTGAGTGTGAGATTACAAAGAGCTTTGTTTAATCAGGTTGGATAGAAAAAAAGCGGCAAATGGTTAGTACAAGACGCATACGGGATGCAATCCGTGAGCGTCGAATTCAGCCTGAGCGCTTATGAACTCCACGTGGACCCTGCCGTCGAGCTTGCTGCTCGACGCATCATCCATGCCTCGCAACTATGCTTTGCTACCCCTCTGCGCCGTCTTCCCCACTTCCTACATCGCATTGGAGATTCACCAAACATTCACTTAAGCTGCGCACAACCACCCAGATTGATTATGCAAAACCCTGAGCAGACTCTCGCGCTTACCACCAAGGTACGTCGTATCGACCTGAATATCATTAATTTCCTCACATATACCGTCGTTGTCCCGGAGATTCAGACATAGGAAGATGCGCACAGTATACCAAGGCGCAACTCCATCCTCTCGAACTATCTCCTGTAACACGGCACCTCTCAGAGTCACGCACAACGCCGTGCATCAGCGAATCCGGACATTACGCTCAGTATCCACGACATGCCTCTCTGAGCCCTCCTTTCACAGATTCCAGATGTTACACACAATATTCAAACTGGATTGTGAGAATAAGTGCTTCGCAGCATACAGTTCTGGATGACTGTGAGAACGCCGTCGCGTTCGATCCTCTCGCCGACGCCCTGGTACATCTCCTCCTCATCGCGCCGCTCATTTCTCTCCCGTGCACAATTTGCGTACTGTATAGATACCAACATCAACTCACGCGCACGGATAAACTCTGGATGATATGCGCGCGACGGCAGGATGGCGGATTACCGGCGTCGATCGAAGCCCGCCACCGCTCTCGTAAGAATACTTTGTCGTTGTCCCGGCGCGGCCGAGCGGCTAGGATTCTGCCTAGATACGACAGACTACGCTTACATTGCGTCATGGTTCTGCAGATACGTAGCCAATCGAACGATTACACCCTCGCTCTTTGCCCCTCTCGAGCGCAATGTGACGTTGCGGCTCTTCATTCACGAGGGCATTGGCGGAAGACTACGTGCTGCACGCAACACCCGTCGCTAGGCTGGCCGTCCCGGGCATCTCGTCACAGCCCGATGGGGGCTCACAAGAGAGCTTCGTCTTGACTATAACTTGGTATGGCCCTCAGCTGCGCTCTATACGATCGGGCATGCTAATGACCACGCTGGTGTAGGCTCCAAGAAGAACAATGAATGTACAAGAGGTATCTACGGCACGGAAGTTGGATCCATGACCGAGGTGGTAATTATACATACAAGCAATAAATACCTCTACCAAGACTCAACACGCCCGTCCAATCGCGACCGTCCATGATCCCTCACAGCATGGAGGCGATGCCCAAGAAACCGCACAGCCCGCCCAGCAAGAACCCAACCGCAGTCCTTCCCTCCACACGCGCACCTGCGTTTCCATGCAAACCAGCTCCGGGAGCGCTCGTGTTGCTTGAGACCTGGTCCGTGACCGTCTGGGTGACCATATCTCCCGTACCCGAAACATCCTGCCCATCCGATGCGGGCGCGGCTGTGTTCACGCCATCCCCTGCCTTCTCCGTGTTCCCGACACCAGCGCTTGGAACACCTGTGGATGCAGCCTTGCCTGCGCTGGCTGAGACCGTCACTGTTGTCGGAGAGGCAGTAGCGGACGGGACGGTCCTTGTCGTGTCAGTGCCAGCATGGTCGCCGTCACCCGCACTCGAGCTGAACGTAACGATAGTGCTGCCGCTTGCAGGGATTGTGGGAAGTACGCTGGGGCTCAAACCAGGCGGTATGGAGCCTGTGGATAGGTTTAAAGATGTTCAAAGGTCAGCAACGGAGGTGAGCTCTGTGCACTGGCGTCAGATCGTAGCTTCGCATCTTGTTGACGCGATCACGTGATCGCGTCTGGTAGGGAAGATGGATAGATGCGATGGATAGAAAGGAAGGTGATCTCGGGATACAGAACAACGCAAATGCCGAGCGTAGTGTGAGACGAGGTAGCAACGGGGGATGAGAAGATGGTGAGAGCATGACTCGCCTGGCTGCCCACATAATCGCTCGTAATTGGGGGTGACATTGCCAAGCTGCTGGGGGCAGCTTTGTTCGATACACGCGGTCACTACGGGGAGAAACTGGGCAGTCTTGAGCGCAGAGCATATGCATTGCACGTTGTTCCTATTGATTACATGAGCTTATGAGGACTGCACGCTCCCGAAGCCCGAGGAGGTCATACTCACAGAGTATCACAGCCTACGTCTGTGGCAGCATTCGTGAAGCACGTGTCGACACACTGGGAAGACTTCGTCCCCGCTGGCGTCTGCGTCGGCCTTCCAGGAGTAATTCCAAAGGAGTAAGTTATGTTTTGACTTCCATGGTCGTCGGAACTGGCAAGGCCATGGGAGACGGCGAGTGTAAGAGTTACAAGTATAACGCGGATGGGTATCATCGCGTAGTATGCGAATCGGCTCTTGGGGAACTAGCGACGGGTGGATCCTGAGTTGTGGGGGGTAGGATTGGAGATGCAACAGAAGCGCCTACAAGACCAGGTGCAGATAAAGAACCCGGCACCCGACCGTGTGTTGAAGTGGCAGATGGGCGACGATGAAGAGAGGAGAAGAGGCTATCTCTCTTTACGGCAAATCAAAGTCCGGGGGGGGGGGGGCGCGGGGGCTGTGCGCTCTCATTCATCCAACATCTCGCTTCCTTCTTCCACGATGACTACCCTGAGATCCTTTGCCATCTCATGTGCGTTACATCTGCCAATGTGTGGGAGAATAAGCCGTCAAGAAGGGTGATTGCCAGGAATGTACATAACAAAATTCGAGAGCATTCTCACGCATTTCTTTTGGCTCACAACCACGCAGAGTGTACGCCTGCTCCCGTTCCTTCCGATAGGAGATATCGTGTGGTCTAGTTTTATCGCGCTATACCATACAAAGTCGTTCCGTCTATACCCCATATAGAATATGTCAACAAAAACGAATCGTGTGCGCAGAGATTGCGTAGCCGCGTCATCAACATCCCTCGCGACTGTAACGATATCCATAGAGGAACCCAACGAACGGCTTACCTGACCATCCCAAGTCAACTCAGGTATCACCAACTTCGCTAAGAACGGTTCGTTAAGCCGTTCTCCGGATAGACTCCTCGATACTGATCCGGCACCACATTCTCTTACGAAACACGGGCTTACGCTGATGATCTCTAGCTTGAGCCTCTGAGTATGGCTTGTCGAATGACGTAGATTATGATAATACCTAGAAGAGAGGGAATATGTCGTTAAATAATACTGCCTCTACCTCAGCAGTGGACGAGCTAAGTGAATTTGTAAACTTGAATGTACCTGTGTCTGTTGGGCAGAGTCTCCTCGCGATGTCTTCAGGGAGCTCGGTCTGGTATCGCGGCGATAAAGGGGAAGGAATGCGTCACTGCTGACGGAACGATACTTCAACACCTAGTGAAGCATGATATGAGCAGCTACTAGCACGGATCCAGAGCCACTGCGAGTCTGAGTCCATGTCTCAAGCGAGCATGTGCATCACGGTATCTAAATTTTTGCTTCGACCTTGCGACAGATGAGGGGGGGAATCGTCACAAACAGCCAGTAAGGTACTAGATATCCATGGACAGTGTTACATGCAGGAGATTCTATGCAGGCACGGTCAGTCATTGGCAGAGGCGAAGGAACGTTATTATTGAGCTAGCTGCCGTGGGGATGGGCGCTCAGGGTACAGGGTACGGCAACTGCCGCCCGTATGCGGCTTTGCTGTTGCATGCCATCGGACAAGCTGGTTCGCCTCTCGCCAATGGGATGTTGATACCTAAACCCAACGTACTCGACCTATGTCAGCTCCTCTATCTCTCGAGTCCCAAGGCTTTAGCCAAGCTCGGAAGACTGTGACTAGATTGGCTGGTGACCCTTAGCCCGTGCGTCTACGCTCATATGTATACCGCGAGTGGTGTCGCGTTAATCAAGGTCCGCATAACTCGACCTGCTGCATGCTGTAACGCACCATGTTGCAATTGAAAGAACTCTAATATATCCATAGGATACTCATTCGCCTTTCTGATATACCAAGAGTCTCGCGCGCGTGTACATTATACCTTATTGGATGTACAAGAAGAATCCACCATGGTGTTGGCTATCAATCATTCGCGCACTTCGATGAACATAAGTATCAATCAAACTGTCAGAATGCTGTCGGCTGTCGTAATAAAATGCTGGTCTGTATCGTGGCCGTCTAGGTCTCCGAAACGTTCACCCTTTACTCGAGTGGCTCTACTCAATCCACCCTTCGCAATAGGCCCCGGGCGGCCAGCATGCTCGCATTTCCGTCTCAGGGGGTTTGGCTAGTTTTTGTGACTGTGTTAAAGTTAGGGCTGGTGGCGACCGGCTGCACGAACTCACTACCACTGTCTCGTAAATGTTCGTTGATCCCCAAGGGAGACACACTCTTACAGTCTCAAGCTTCGGGTGAGTAACTGTGTAACATCCGTACAGTTCTGTACCTTATCATGGGTTTCAGTTGGGTACTAACTGTTGTTACAGATTCTGCGAGCACTAGCCTTCTCGTACATGGTGCTGACAGCGATATTATAAGTGTATGCACCCCGACGCCTTCAGGATCCTCTTCAAGTATGCCTAACCGTTCGCCACGCATGAAGCGGATCACATATCCTTCCACGGCAATCACTACCCTCTCCATACGCTCCAACTTGCCTACATCTCCGCATATCTATAAAACGAGCATCACGCCCACACGTACCGGTGTAACTACAACATCTAAGGCAGCCACGTCCTCCGTGAGCCTGAGCGTCTCGTCCGCAATAGCAAGACTCTTGCAACTCCGGTACCTCCTGTACACAGCGGGGGTACTACCTCGCAGGCTCGACCGCACCATCAACCGTCCATCGCCTTGATTGCCACACTCGTAGTGACACTCCCTGTCTTCATTCTCGCCCTCCTCGTCTTGTGGAGACGAACTCGGTGGCTCTCGCCAAGTCTCAAGACATTCCGGCGTGCCCGGAACTCCTCCCGCAACGCGATGCCGTCGACACACCATATAGAAGGAGGGATCGCACTTGATAGCGGAGCATTCGTGCATTCAGAGGACGAGCACATGAGTTCTGAGCCCGTATCTTTCGCTTCACCAGATGTCCGGGAGCAGAATACTAGTGTGGATCCCAAAATTGAAACATTCCCAATCGTGAAGAGCAAACACACCTCTAATCTCGTGGGGCAGTCGTCGGAGCTTCCAAGTTCATCTAGTAGCATCCGCCCTGCGCATTACGCATATCGCGGCCGTGAAGCATCTCCAACCCACGTGACGGCTCACGAAGATCCATTTCCCTCCGACCTTGCCACAATCACTACAGACCTCGCAGCCTCCGACGGAGTGGAGATGGACTTTGGAGGCTTACCAGCCGACAGCGGAGACGCCGTGGGTCAAGCAGCCCGACATCGAGCTCCGGATGAGGAGACCTCAGGGCGAGAAGTTACACCGTCTGACGCTACGCCTGTATTCAAGGAGGACGAGCCACGCGTCCTCGTGAACGTGCCTTGGTCCATCGGGCAGCGTCTCTTGGGGATGTCATTGACTGGCTCGCTGTCCGGCGATGGAGCTGCGCACTCGGGGCACTATGAATCAAGCGACGCCCCTCCTCCCTACTGTCCGTGATTATTGAAAGGGATTACTCTACAGGCGCCAGCTGTGGAAGAGGTAAGGTGTCGTCACGGTGTAGTGGTATCCTCCATATAATTCGCTTACAAACAATGCTCCCGTTATCGGCTCGAATGGTGGCGAACTAGAGTATACATCCTAGGGCTCAATGCTTAGTTTACGGACGCCAAATGCGCTAAAGAGGCACTCTCCGCCTTATCCGACCATGGATAGCCCTGTGAATGTGTGTTAAGAGGCGCCCTGACAACTCCGTCGCTGCAGGGACAGAGCCGCGCGTGCCTCGTAGACCCTTCGGGAGCTTCCATAAAGGCATTTGTTGGTAGGTAAGTGTACGTGAGTTTACTCGTCTTTGTGTCACATCGCCGAACCATGCAGACCTAAGATGACAACCATGCCGAGAGTTTGCTTGGGTATTTGGTGCCTGTGGCAGCTCCCAGTCAGCTCTTCCCCGCAACATCCATGATAGGAAGGCATAAAAGCTCAAAGAATGTGGACTGACCGGCGTTAGCCAGCTGCCGCGCGCATAAGACCGTTCGGTCTGGTTCTGTGGTTCAGATGCTGGTTGGTATCCACGATCTAGGGCGTGTCCATGCCAATCTATGGTAGGTACTGTCAGTCGACGATGTCCTGCCCGTGGCGGATGCATGTCAACGTGGTCGTACTCACATGGTCGTGAGCCAGCCCGCAGACTGCCAAGACCCCTCACTGATATCGTGCCGAGCTTTGTGCATTGATGACAAGCCGAGCCGTGAGGTCGAGGATGGTGAGAGTCACTTTGGAGTACATGCCGTACATGTACACATTTGAAGTGCTCCGAGTACCTGAGAATGATTGGGGGTATTACTCACAGCGGATCGCCTCGTCTTCACCTGTGAGCTCTCGCCCATATTGAGGCTCTTCTACGCCGCAAAATTAAGGGCAGATCCCATGCCCAGAAGGTCAGTAACTGCGGAAATGCTTCGCCGCAGTGCTTCAGTAGTGTGGTTTTTCGAAGGTCGTCCGCGCCTGGACGAGCGCCCCGGCCCCACATTCACATTTTCCCAGCCTCCGGGAACATACGGATACCACAAGAAAAGCTCAAAGTTGGGCCCCAGAGTGCGCAGCAGTGCAATCGGCGGCCGGACGAAGAATGAATACGATAGAAGAACAAGGAGAGAATGCCCGGTGCTCTGGCGGCGGGTGTCTGGGGGTCTCAGTCACCTCGTGCACGTGGAGCATGTCCCGTGCGAATATCTACGGCGGGCGCGACGGGCGCGTCGGCAATGAGGAGCTCCTCGGTACTGCACTAGTGAAAACCAACGGCGCAAAACTAGCGGATGACGTGCTGCAACTCGCATCATAATTATTCCGTACGAATATTTCGCACCGATTTGCATGGATTCAATGGGCCCACCACAAAGGCCCTCGTGAGCGAAGGTTCAGACGCGTCGAGCCGGACCAGCTAGTAAGTAGCATTCTTGGCACACACCTTCTACATATTACGAGTAACATCAGATTACTCATTGAGACGCGTTTGTCTCCCATACCTCTCTTCTGACATTCCCCTCTGCAGGATCGCCCTCCGTCGCGGGAGATAACTTCCTCCGAACGTGCTTGGCAACACGATGACTAGCGCGTACGGAAATTCCACGAGAAGGCGTCTCTATAAGGTTCGCCGTGTCCTCGTCCTCAGAAGGAGCGGACAAGGAAATCCGCCGGAGGAGTGGAAGAATACCAGCAGCTCGTTGTAACTTCGCCCACAGGTTTGGTACTTGTCAAGTGCACATATCCGTCTTCTCCTTTGTCCGGCGATAGGCCTGGGGCACTGGTGCTTATCCAATCTGCAGGGTCCAAAACATAGCGTCGCACTTGCAATCGCGGAGTCGGGCACCCCCGCTAATCCTGACAGATTTCGCCATCTAAAATGGCCATCCGAACTGTAAGCTCTTGTTCGTTCAAGTCTTCCATGAACGTTGGATGCGGAGGGACTGATACATCCTGAACTATAGATGCCAGCCTTTGCCTCTTTATTGGGACGCCGCCTGCTTCACGGCACTTGCATCGCGTTTTCCTCTGGGCCCTCCTCTTCTCAACTGGCATCCCTTCCAGCCTCGCTACACCGTTCACTATGCTCCATTTCCCGCCCCTCCTTCGTCTATTGTTCCTATATCTGGGCATATCCTCCTCGGCTGCGTCTGTCGGCACCCAGAGCTCTCCTGGCTCATGTGCAGAGAACTGCGTAGTGCAAGTCTTGACGAGTGCATTGGATCTGAGCTGTCTGTTCCCCATGTGAGTAAATGTGGTGAGGGGGATTTAAAGCAACGGATCGGACTAATGTTGGACGACGGGATATACAGAACGGATATCTCGTGCATATGCATGGATTCACAACTTTTGGAGTCGGTGTATGGCTGCGTCACTCAGCAGTGCTCGACCTCAGGAGATGCTAGCGCGGTGCTCGATACTTTATGCCCTGCGCAATCGTCTAGCTCAGGTATGTCTATTAGATAGTACTCCCCCGTGACTGCGAGTTGAGCCTAGACCGCGACTCACCGCATGTACTAGGTCGCTCTACCTCTACTGGAGCGTCACCGACTTTCATAGAAAGCGCTCACATGTCGGATCCGTCCGGCGGACCCACATCTACCATAGACTCAGAGCCCACCCGAGGCTCGTCCGTGGTAACAATTATCAGCTCAAGCGTCACTTCCACTTCGGTGGGGGGCACCTCGGCCACGGCTACCGCCCTTTCTACCGCTGGTACTGCCCACACGGCTTCCTCACTGCTGCAAAGCTCCACAGAATCAACAGTGCTCGCATCCATGCTCACTGATGGCCGCAGCATTAGCACCGGCCTGAGCGGCAGCATCTACACCCTTTCTCTTTCGACTGCGACCCACACCGGGTCCAGCGGCAGATCTCCCGACACTCGCAATTCAACACAAGCCGCAGGGAAGCACGCGAGCTCTTCCCATCCTTCCACAGTTGCAACCCCAGTCTCCCTTTCTCTCGTTCTCCTCCTCGTTCTCTGTGTTGGTGCCCTACTTTGGAGCCGGCTGAGGCGGAAATCAAAGCATGCGCTGCAGCTACAGACTAGCGAGCATTTACCTCTGCACCACCGTGATGGCAATTCGGACATCATCGACATAGCTAGAGCTCTGCCAAGCAGTGCGTCCACGTCCTCCACAAGGGTAGAGCTTGGCGAGGCGACGGCTTGGCTGGGCGTAGCGTCTGATGTAATCCATATCCGGTTGCCCTTGTCTCCGGAGGACGACGGTTTAGCAACGCCTCCCTCTATTCGCTCTAGTGTTAGCACCTCGGGCACGTTCAACAGGTACTCTCTGCCATCTCCGCGGGAGAATAGATGGGCGTTTCGCACAGAGCTAATTCGCTCGGAAGAGGCCTCCTTCCAGCCCAGCATTCAGAATGGGTGCTCCCTACCAACGGTTCAGACGGACAACCCTAGGACACCGCACCTGCTTCCCCGCTCGACATCCATACCCAACACCCAAGCTGATACAACCTCCATTGGTTTGTCGGCCGATGCTGACAACATGAGGTTCACCTCCCCGGCCGTCTACGGAGGCACTCTGTCACTCAGGCCGGCGTCTCTCGGGGCCACCGTCCAGATTCAACCCTATCCAGAGGCGTTGAATCCGTCACCATCTTTGCACGACTCGTCTTCAGCTGAGGAGGAGCCCCGCATCGTCGTCAATCTCCCGTTCTCTATTGGACACCGCTTACTGGAGATGTCAGGGGCAAGCTCCCTGTCGCAAGCTGTGCACGCCCAGAGCCCGGAGTATATTCGGGAGTTCGATGCTCCCCCTCCATACTATTAGGGATGAAACAAAGAAGACAGCGGGCCCTGTATGTAGTGTTTGTATATGGAGGCGGCCCTGGCCGGTACATCATTTATTTCAGCGATATATTATTAGCGGTCATTGTGCGTCTCGAGAGTAATTGAGTCGTACTCAAGTGTATTGGAGTCTAGTCTCTCCGTTTGAGGAAGATGTCTGACGATAATTAGGTCAGTAGATCACGGTATGCCCGACACTATGGCACCCGTATATTGACGTCAGAGGGAAGTGGCTAGAATCCGCCGCTCTAGACGTCCATTCATTTTCCCGAATGCGGCATTGGCTATAAATGAGGCACTGATATTGGAGGACCAGGCCGGGCGGACCATCTACCAAGGCGAGTGGTACCTCATCGGAGACAAGCAGTCATCCGACACTTGCGCATATGTAGGTGCTTCTTGTGTATGTGGCAGCCCAAGTTCTCATCACAGGGGCCGTAAGAAGTGAGACTATATGATATGACTGCTATCCGATATCCGACATACGGGAAGGTAGATGTCTGGCAGGTGCTGTATCTCCTATCGTGGCTGCCCTCGGGTGTAATCATCGCCCTTACCTTGTTTTGTGAGTGTATTTAAACACAAAGAGCAAGGTTGAGCCCGGTCTTCGGTGGACCGGTGCCGGAGAAGTTGGTCGTGAGAGGGAGAGAAAACGAAAGCTGTGTTTCGCCGCCGCTTCCTTTTAACTTATCAAATGCGAGCTAAATCATCTACTGAAAGAGATGGTCGATGGGCGCTGCACCCCTAAATGTCGAAAGCCGGCATAGACGGGCAGTGCAGACTTGCTGAGGTAGCACAGCTCACGACTAACCACCCCAATTCTCTGGGCCTGAAGCTCCCACATACCTCGCCTCAGTCATCTCGTCCAAAAATAACTCCTAGCGATCTGCGCTCGAGGGTACGTTGTCAAACTTTCAACATCCTCGAGAGAGTCTGACATAGCCCAACCTAGCGGCAGTCCTCCTCCCAAGCCCTATTATGATCGTCTGCTAGCTGCATCCTATCCGCTCACATCAGCACCGTTCCTGTCGTGGGGGCCGAATCCAGGCATATCTACGGTCATTCCGAGGAGTGATACTGCTAAGCTGAATCGGCCCGGTCAACGAAGTAGCTTATACTGCGAATACTTGCTAAAATACCGACCGCTGTGAGCCCTGCAACCACCAAAGCGACCTCCGTGGATACAACGAGAACGATAGCGTGTCAATATGCATGCAATTCTCCGATGGACAGCTGACTTTACCAATCAACGTATAGCTTGGCAGCTCACCAATTCGTGTGAATCGAGCCACGGCGCACTCCCTCAGGAAATCCGACGACTGTCGATTCCAACTCGGATGTGTTTTCAACCTGCGGAAGCGAGAGACGCGGGCGAGTACCTTAGAATCACAGAATGCGAGTCATTTATTCTTAATCAAATATACATACTCTATCCTCTCTTGAGTTTTGAGGTCGGCGGGGTAATAAGGAGAGCGAGAACGAGGAGGAGGAGGAGGAGGAGATGAATTTGAGCAGACGGGAGCCTACTACCCTCAACGGTCACATGCGTTGCGGTACGTTACATGTTGTACTAAGCGTGACCTTTCAGCTTCTACCGTCTACCAAGGAATTGATACTTAAATGTTGACCATGTCCTGTCCCTAGTGTTGATGATAGTTTCGGTGTATCAACGTGGTCAAGATCGAGCGCTTAGGAGATTTACACAAGCGCGCAAGCGCTCAACAGCACCATAACTGCCGCTGCCATGCCACGAGCCTCTCATCGCACATTCTCAACACTCTCTACACTCACCGAGAAAAAGCATTTCTGCCTCATAGCTAGCTGCTCAAATGCTCCGAATGCTTACTTGCACTACCTACTTGCGACATCTGATATACTACTGAGCTCCCCGAGATTGCCAGTACGCACACTAGGCAGATGAACTGCCAGTGGTGCACATTGACCGATCTACATAAGCTTCCATCGTCGCGGCTCCATCTCATACTCGGCTATTTGATGCGTGATATGAGCGTGTTAACTAACGGTTTCTATGTTACATAGGACGCGAGCATCAGGAGTAGCGTCGCAGGGACGCATTCAAGATCAAACTCATGGGTACGTGCCTCTCACGGATGAGCTCGCTCGTATGTCTCTCATGCCACCATCTATCAATATTTTCACTTTTCCTGTGTGCTCTAGGTTGCGCCAACATGCTTCCTAAGATGATCAGCAGTATGTTTGGCATACAAGGATTAATTCTATCGGATGTACGGCCTATGTACCGCTGGTAGCGTTCCTCGCCCTGCCGTCCTACTCTGTCAAACCCCGGAGTACCATTATCAAGAGTGTACGATAATGAGGCACTCACGATTCGTGGCCAGCTACGTATTGCATGCCACCAATTACATTGCGGTCTACGCTGGCGTTACATACTCCGCAAGCATCTCGGCTTCAACTACCACCCCGTCTACACCCGTTGTTACAGGCAGTGCCTCTTGCTCTCTATCCGGCTGTACCGAGTGGATCCATTTGGATAATACGTGCCTCATGCAAGAAACTTGCGTGTGTGCTAGCCAACATTCACTTCTTTCCTGCCTCTCTCAAGGGTGTTCGAGCACGGACATCAATGGAATTGGGGCAGAACTCGCCGCGAGCTGCGCGACATTCATAGGTAAGTGTATGCCAAGCCGTGACATCTGCATTATAATGTTCACCCTGCCCGGTCTGAATAACACTATTTCATTCGTAGTGCACTCCTCGCTTACCGCAAGTACCACTCAGACAACACCAAACACGATACAGTCGACATTTAACGAAGCGACCAGTTTCACCTTCGATAGTGCACCTCAAACCTCAGTTGGCCCATCTAATTCAGCTGCCATAGGCGTCTCCGTTGGGTTGGGCGTGCTCCCCCTACTCGGCGTGGCCATCTTCATGTATTGTCTAGGCGTCCAGCGGTTTTTTTGCACCGGTGCCCAGGCCTTTCGAGGGATGCGCAGAGAAGTGGTGCCGGACAATGACGCTGAAGTGCATCGCTACTCCCCTCTTGAGTTCCGCAGGATCCTCTCGAGCCCGAGCGATGTCCCATTCTATCCATGCAACAAGAACAACACGCAACGTGGCCGCTCCGCATTATACAGTTGCTCTGCGTCACCCTCCTTCGACCGTAGACATACTCAGTGTAGTCGGTCGCCACGGTAGCACTGCCTCAAGCTCCCCCACGGGAACTGACAGCGAAGACGCAATGACTTTCACGACGCGCGCTACTATTGTGTCTGGGGTCAGCCGGAGAAGCGTCCTCTACCGACAAGGGATGAGGTACTCGCTCCCTGGCACGCCGCTCCTGGCGCGCCATCATACCCCAGGTTCTTTACCGCGAATACCAGTTTCGCGAACTCGTGCAACCAGAGACTGTACAGGACGCCAGAGGTGGTAATCGCGAGTTCGACGTTGCGTCTTTGTCAATGTCTCTTGGACCTCCGCCACCGTATGAGGAACGCCCTCAGCGCCAGGTGTAGGCAATCGTAATGTACGTATCATGGCTACAACTGACGTTCCTTGACTGATCCATCACGCTTGGCGCAGCTAGTCCTAATCCTGTCCCAGCGTAGCTCAATTGTATGAATGATCAAGGTTACTAGTCCATATAGATGTACATCCTCATCCAGCGGCACCTTGAGATTCTCTGCTAAGTTGTCGCTTAGTAGTGGTAGTGGTTATAAAGCCACCTGAGAGTTGCGGATGGATGTGGAGACAACGTTAGCACTCGGGCGCACCGTGGGAGGGCGATCGCGGAAAACAGAGTTAGTCAAAACCCACTCCGCTCTCCCGCACATGCGCTGTCCCAGTGTCCAAATAGAACGCAAAAAACCTCACACACATTCTAGTATAGTCGCAGCCCTCTCAGTACTCAACGACACTGTCAGTCGTTCGAGTGGACACAAGAGAACGCGACGATGAGCGTGTGGACCCCAGCACACGATCGCGTCTGAAAGTGACGTCGGATGGATAGATGGCGAGGGATTGTGCTAGTCATCATAATCAATTTATGCCCTGCTGCACAGATTAATGGTGGGAAGGCGGACACCTCACTGGGGACGGGAAACGTAGGCTCCGACAAGAGAATCATACAGGTACGCCTCCGGTTGCCATCCAGGACACGGTTCCACAGTTTGATGCATCCGGTCGTGGGGGGACAACTCCTCTGTTCTTCCGTTAGATGACACCTATCCATCTAAGTTATCGAAAGCTTTCTGCCACACGGAGGCTTCCGGATGTGGCCAAGGAACCAATGACTCCTCTTCCGAATCGTGTCCAATCACGACGTGGCAGGACGCTTCAGAGTACCTCTGCTGTCTTTCGAACACTAGCATACCGACGCCCGCAATACTGAGAGCATGCTTTCCCCGGCCGGCATCCTAGACGGCAAACAAAGACAACCCGCTGAACCGTGCCATGAAACATCATGCCAATGGAGAGCTGCTAGATCGCCCGATTCGAGCGTGTCACCAATGTAGGTGCGAGAGAGCCACGCGTGTGCCACAGGGCAGTAGGGAGACGCTAGCGTAGCTATTATTACACGACATACATAGGCAAATGGTATGAGACATACACTCCAGCAGATATGCAAGAGATGAGAGACCCCGAGGCTCCGCTGAGCCAGAGTCCAGTACGCTGAAATCTCACAGTCAGTCCTTCCCTAGAACATCCATGGATAGAAGGTTATATGAAGAATGTGGACTGACATGTGCCATCTATCTAGAGCTGATTCTGACCGTGCCGCTTCTAGGGTTCCGGAGCGGAGTGGTGCCTATATTGAGGCGACCCATCCTGTAGATTTTTGCCGTAGTAGAAGTGGCGTAGGTAGCGTTGCACGAGCGTGGACCGCCAAAATTCCTATCGAGGTTATAACTGAAGAAATCAAGGGCACCGATTATGGCTTTGAGCGAAATCTAGTGCGTCTGGACTCGAGTGCGCTGGGCAAGAATCTTGGGAGTTGAGTATCTTCAGTGGCTCACGTCATGCAATCGGGATGAGCCATGGCCCGGGTGGTTGGCGTCTAAGGGGCCGCTTCGTCGACTCTGTCATGAACCCGTTAAAGTCGTGGACACTCGGAACGCTTCCCATATACCCGAACATTGCGCGGTAAAACTCTTAGACCGCGAAGGAATGTGGCCGTATTTATCTCCTATAATGGATCGCAAGACATATAACGCTCACGGCAGACGTTTGGTGAACAAATCAATGGGGGCTTTACGGTGCATAGACGGAAACGCCAACTTCTAGGACAATAGCCATATCGTCGGAGGCACACCATTCCCCGGTGGGGTGGGATATAGCAATCTCTAGGCCCCACCAAGAGAGGTTAGTGCTGCAGACAATCGGCCATGATATAAATGTGACATTCCGTGTAAGGACAGTTATCAATCGTTCCGCACTCTCCGTTCGCGAGCTTGTGCGTCCCCGGGGCTTCAGTCTCGGCGAGACATGTATGCCGCCTCTTTCACTGCCTCTCGTCATTTCTCCCATATAACTACAGCTCCACGGCAGTGCTGACCGCTTACTTCTAATCTACACTTGCCTTCCATATTTCCCTGACTCGGACATGCTAGATCCTAAAGATACTCAGATTGACGTTCGTGATAGCATAGCACCCATGGCCACATAGCGGAGGAAGCGTCATAGTTGCTTCAGTTAGGGAACTGGAACAAGGTCTACGTGAGTTCTTTGCGAGTATATCTTCAGAAGTAACGGCGATTGAAAGCCGCGAGCCGGTATAGCAAGGAGTGTCTGTCAGTTCATCCATGGGTCATCCCGGACCATCCTGCCAGCACCTCTACCTTCCCCGTACCCGTTAACTGCCTGCGATACTTGCCTCTGTGCCACGGCAGGGCTCCGAAAAGGATGTGATATGAGGAGACGATATCCCCGCCACAGTTGACAGATGCTAGCATCACTAACCGGTCGGCTAAGGCCGTCTACGTCTTCCATGGATGTCAGCGTTCCTCGTGCACTTCAAGTATAAACCTACCCCACAGCCTACATAGGGAGCCCACAGGTGTACGAGGCGGACACCCTCCTCCCCTCCCCTCTCCCCCAAGCTCTCTCCTCGCCGACCCGGGATCATCCGGAAATTTGTACAATACTCATGATTGTCCTTTTTTCAGCTCTTCCTTGCATCTGGGTCTTTTTGCTCCTGCCAAAGGTGGTTACCGCCACCGATCTGCCTGTATGTGCGGCGGACTGCATCCTGAAAGCACTTGATGCCATCGCTGGCTCTGGTTGTTCAATCTTGTGAGTATACCGGCACCTTCCATACGAGCACCAGTAGCTCAACTGACGTTGACGTATTGGGCCCCCAGACATCCTATAAAATGCATATGCGCGAGTGCCGAGCTCTTGAAAGCGGCAGAAGCATGTCTACTCCAAGATTGCCTGAGTGAGACAGCGACAGGCTCCTTCTCGCAGAAGTATTGCTCTTCGACATCAGATACGACAGGTTAGTTCGGTTCATGTTTCACGTCCACATTCACGTCAACTGACACGCCAACTAGTCTGGGATAGCTATACGGGCATCGATTCGGGTACTCCTACATCTGCGACGGGATCCCAAACTGCGGGGCTACCAGCTTTAACGTCATCTGCGATTATCTCCTATCTAGGCTCCTCGGCACACTGGCGAACAGTCACCTCAGATTCATCCTCAGCCTCCTCATACACAATCGGCACCGGAACTTTCAATCCAACTACAGCATCCACGCCTCTTCCCGACTCTGTCCCTTTGAAAGTCAGCGAGACCAGTGTGCTTTATACAGCTCCCGTCGTCACCGTGGCGTCCACCGCAGGTCCGAAGGACCAGTCTCCTAGTAATCAGGACACCGCTGGATCTGTAGACAACGCTTCATCCTCGAGCCATTCCTCCACAGTCCTACCCGTCGCACTTTCCGTTTGCCTGCTGTTGGTTCTCTGCTCAGCCGCGCTACTGCTTTGGAGAAGACTGACCGCCAGGAGCAAAGCGGAGCCCTGCGCCCGGCGATACGCAGACGAGCATTCCTGGCATCCTCCATGTGAACCTAACCATCACTCTGACGTGATCGTACTATTCAACGACTCGCACGGTGACGGAACCATTAACGCGTCGACGAAATCACGACTCAGCGGGGAGAGTTCGAATTGGAGTAAAACGTCGGATCTGCATGTCCACTCTCCCCTCACTCCTGATACCTATGGTGTATCTATCCTAGCCGCCATCGGTGACGACATCAGCAGCTCTAGAGAATGCAAGAAATACTCCCCTTCTTGGTCTAGCATCGGGGATCCGGAGCGCACTGTCCGTCGCCCCGCAGCAATCTCCGAGTATGAACTTCCATCACCGCAAACTCCTATGGACGAGCCGACACTCTCAGAGGTGGACAAGGGCACGTGCACCGCCTACTCAGCCTCGCGGAGATCGGGTGCAGAGCTGGTTGCAGAAGAGCCCGCTGGTTCTATCTCTCAATCAACAACATCTCCCTACTCTGACGAGAGATTCAATCGGAGAACTTCCGTGAGGCTCCCTCCCCCAGCGGCGATGGAGGGTACTCCGGCTTTGCAGCTCGGACCGACCGGCCTGGGCGCCACCATCCAGCTCGGATACACAGAGACGCTGGGAGAATCCCCGTCGCAGGACTCCTTCCACGAAATCGAAGAACCTCGCATCGTTGTCAATCTGCCATTGTCCATTGGACACCGCCTAATGGGAATGTCGACAACGAGCTCGTCGTTGTACACAGAAGTGGACCGGAGCGTAGCAGACACCCAAGAGTTGGACGCGCCCCCTCCGTATGCGGCGCAACCTATCCACGAAGAATGAAGGTCAAAGATACGATCGTCAGTGTATGTTGATTGACCCACGCCGTTGAACGTACAGTTGACACATCGTCTATTCTAGCAATACCAAAGGTCTTGATGGCCTACCCACAACGAGTTGTGCTAAGTTCTTCTGCGTTGCATGTACGGCGTTACTCCCCAGGTCCTAAATAACGTGACCACGAATCTGAATCTCACATATTCCTCCGCCACTCGTAGTTCTTCCAGAGCTGTACCAGGGCCCGAACACGATGCGCATCATTCCCCTTTCTAGTAGCACTGGTAAGCATGTATTCCAAGGGGGACAATGCCGATCACCCGGTACACGCTAGGCGCGGGGTTCGAATGTGCCCAAGAAATAGGATCAATAGCATCTACTGATAGACAGTTCGTATCATGCACGGCTGTGAGAAAACATGCTTTCTGATGTAACGGACACTCACGTATGATGTCAGCTCCTCGAGTGCTCTGTAAAGGCCCCGGGACCCTCTCGCATATAATCTGTCCATGTTTCGTGCATCCCGAGTTGCAGGAGTGTCAGCATCGATGTATGTAGACTTCGTGGATCATCCCCATTGGGCGTGGAGGGCAGATCGTGTGCAAAACCAGCCCGTATATTGCGAGAGAGCTGAGTGAACAGCCTCACTTAGATGCGTGATAGACTAAATCAATGGTTAGGATGTCCCACACAGCCAGTGGTTCACGTGCATGCAAATCTCTCCCAATGCCATGCATCAACCATCTCGCCTGCGCTTTGTACCCAGGTAACGCCGCAGTGCCTCTCTAATAACTGCAGGTACGCGTTCATATAAACTCCACAACCATTGATTGCCCAGGGCCGATGCAACTTGCTGGACTGGATCCTACCGCGCCTCATATCGATGATGAAATACCTCACGCAAGTCATCATTTGCTTCTATCCCATCCTCGGACTTCTCCTGGCAGCCCGCTCCGGCAGTAATAGCTCTACAAGCACGATGACCACCCCAAGTACGATCTCACCGACGCCCTTACTGGTCGGCAGCAGCGCGTGTCCCTTGAACGATTACACAGCGCTGTATGGATTGGACGATACGTGCCTCTCGCAAGAGAGTTGCGTGTGTGCCAACCAAGCAACGCTCATGAAGTGCATTCATGAGCTGTGTACGGCCACATATGCCTCTGGTGTTCAGGCGGAGCTCGCGGAGAGGTGCGCAACATTCACAGGTAAGTATTCGTTCGCACTCTAAGTCTCTCAACAAACGGTCTGACTGCAAATCACAATGGCGTCGTTGAATCCATTGGAATCTATCGCTCCATTTCAACATTCACAGAGTCCGATACAGCAGCGTCAAACCAACCCTTCACTCAGTCGGATGACCACATGGCTCGTAACTTGAAAACAGCCGTAACCTGCGTCTCCGTGGCGCTGGGACTAGCCGTCCTTGCTGGCATAGTGGTGTTTGCCCGCTGGCTACGGCGCCGACGATCCTCTTCACTCGTGCCTCCTTTCCAACGCCCCCAGGCATTCGCTCCTAACAGTGGTTGCCAGGCCGTAATGCCAATTTCCCTCCACCGTGAGCTCCACGTAGTTGTCGACGATCACCCAACTCCAACCGATGCGCCGGAACGCCATGCACGCGCCGCACGTCGCCCTCCGTCAACTCTAGGGGCACTCAGCCTTCGCGGCCGGAACGGCAGTGCTTCCTCTACATTTTCCCTCTCGATCGATGGGGAAGGCGATGCGGTATATGCAGAAGACGCTGATATCAAGGCCGGCTACGGCTGGGTCATACCTCCACAACTGCTCCAAGCAGGCCCGGAGACCCGCTCCTACGCCTTACACCGCAGCACCTCCTCGTGGCGCGCGTTCCTCGTTCAACGCTTCCAGAGCGCGCGGACGCATCGCGCAGGGCTGGTAACACGAGAGAGCCGAGAAGGTGCGAATGGTGAGATTGACTCCCAGTCAAATACGACTTCTCTCGAACCTCCGCCGGCGTACGATGAGCTTTCGGATCGTTATGTATAAAGAATCGCCTGCATTTCGAATCCTAGACAGGACCAAACCTATTAGGCTCGTTTGTTCAGTTTGGACCGGCTTTTGCATGTACGTGCTCACAATCGACCTCCCTTTCCGTGACTCGTCGATCCTTTGCCCTCCCTAAATGAGACCGAGACCACCGAACAGCACCGCGCAATGCCACCCCAGTTACAAAATGCGGCTCATGCATAGATGCGCTTGTTTCGTCACGAAACCTCTCCATGTTCTCGCTAGTCTAGGAAGTCGGGTACCTTGGTGGGAAAACCCGGGTTAATTCCGATTCTCTTCCCGCTCCACGGTGACCCGCGTGAGGCAAGCTGTTTGAATGTACCAATGGATAATCGGTCTTGTTCAGAAATGGCATCGTTGGTTCGTTCGCGGTCGAAGTCAACATAAGCGCGCGCGCGCTAAGACCCACCGCTCCTGCTTCTTACCACCACCATCCTTCGCGTCGTGCGCTCAACGGATACACTAGGTGGACTAAAGTTACTACGTTTGGCAATATGAGCACGGGGACCTTCTTTGTGAAGTACTCGACTTGCCTCACTCTGGTGACGAAGCATCGCCGTCAGTGTCACTCGCCGGCCACTAGTACTGCGACGTAGACGATCCTTTCTCAAGCATAACTCATGTAAGGCGCACTCATTCGTTGCTCTCAAATGCCGTAGCAGACGTGGTAAACATCTCTTAGTGTAAACATAGTGCATCTTCCACATATCCAACGCCCGCCGGCGAAGGCTACGGAGGCGCTACGCGTCGCGCTGCAACCCCTCATCGTGGCGCGCGATCGCCCACGGACGTCTTCGTACCCCAGCAGCCATCTCACATCCCATCTGGATACAACCCCGCTCGCCTATAAGGACAGCTTATAGGCCGGGCCTGTACCTCAGTACGCCACGGCGCAACACCGAAAGTGCCGTTCCTCTCTTTTGCTTCGGACTGCTTTTTCAAAGTCTGGGAGTGACTCTTTGGTACCTTCGGTGGCGTCGCAGGTTGTCAAAATTGCGCCTGGCGGTAGAGGCGGTGGCGCCATACGCGCTGCACGAGCTTCCGAGGCAACTGGGCGGATCCCCGCGATGTCGCCACACATCGACGACAGAGGGGAGGATTATCACTAGGTCTTCGCGCAGTCCTTCTCCGGGCTGCGCGCTGGACGTACTAAGCCTCCTCGGTGATGATGGCAGCGTCACCTCCGCGTCCTCCGCGCGACTTCGTGACGATGAGCCTTCCACGATAATCCCACCAGCTCCGACACACACCTTAGGTACTCCCTCTGGAGCTTCCCAGTATATCGCCCCGCCGCCAGCTGCAGTAGACGAGCAGTTAGTCTCGAGAGTCGACAGTGTTAGGCGAGGTTTTATAGAGGATGGAGTTGGTGGCCAGCGTATAGGAGTATTCATCGTTGCGCCCCCGAGAAACTCGCTAGGACGGTCTCCCGCATATAGTGAGGTATTTGGACATGGCCGTAGACGGCTTTGTCTCTTCGTCACTGGCAGGTAGCAGGAGGATATGTTTGGTAGCTCTAGTTAAGCGCCTTCAGGATATCGGACTTTCCCGGAGGCGACGTAAGCGCGCCCATCCGGAGTTCGGCCTTTTGCTGCGGACCATCATCATCCTCGCCTTCCCACTCTCGACGGACGTTCACTCTGCGAACTATATTCCACATCTTCTGATATGCCAAAAGCACTCTCACGCATGCTCTGCCTCGGACTCTTCAATTAATTCTTAGTCGTTCTGGCTTGTGCTCTCCTTGGCTAAGTGCTCTTGTCGTCCGTCGTCAAGTATTTGCCTCTAGCCCGGGGCATAACCCATGCTTGTTTCGACCCAGATTACGGCCTCAGAGGCCTTTCTAGCATGCGAACACTCGAATATTTGCCGGTTCTCTGCGATCTAGCGAAGCTTGAGGCGTGGAGTGGTCCCCATGACATGCTGGCACTCGGTACATCTTGCCCTTATGGTTCTGTCTTTCAGCTTGTTGGCAGCATCGCATGGTCAACGTCGAGGCTGTACCACCCTCATTGCCTCCCTGGCTCAACCGGATTCATCACCTGCTCTCAGGACCATCCGTCGATGACCTTGCCGTAAGTCCCGCAGACTCTATCAGCTTCTTCCAGCGCTGTGCAAGGCTCGCACCACACATCAACCAGGTAAGCCGGAGGGAAGCTGTCAATTTGCATGATGAAGAGGTACGTTCGCGTTGCTTGATCATTATGCTGAAACGAGTTTGCGATTCCTCGCGGTAAGTTCTGTCGTACGGCTTCGCATCTATCGCGGCTAGCAGACGCCGCCGACCATGCCTCTGGGTCATGCTATATCGCTCGTGGCTTGAGAAACTTTGGACTGACTCCCTGAGTCTTGGCTTACCGCGAACTCTGCACACTCCAATCGGCTCCGACGTTGTGCTTGCTCTCTCGAGGCTTTTTCATCCGAGGCAGCAGGCATGCGCCCATCCTACTCCTATGGGAAGGCACGATGCCATCATACCCACCATCTTGCAGTGACGACGCTCTATATCTTGCTATGGGCTCCTAGTTTGGCACTTGGATCGCCCGCCACGTCTACGACGACGACGACAGTCGCCACCTCCGTGGCGCCCGTGATCACAGGGAGTGTTGCCTGCCCTATCGCCGACTGCGCTGGGCTCGTGGGCCTAAACTCGACCTGTCTCTCTCAGAAGGCCTGTGTATGCGCAAGCTCGTCCACGCTCATGGAATGCTTTCCAAAACTTGGAAATTGCACCGGGGATAACGCTGCGGAGATCGGTGCCGAACTGGAAGATTTGTGCTCGACTTCCCAAGGTCAGTCAACATCCCAGTTGCGCGTTGTTATATACCTCAGTTCCGCTGCTGCCCTTCATATATTGTTCTTCTCTCGTATTGCATGTAACTGACGCAGTTCATCACACAGATTGGGGCGCGCCATTCCCTTGGGCGGCACGGGGCTCGCTATCGTGGGGTGCGCAAACATCCCAGAGTTCGAGCACTTCTGCGGCCTCGATCTCTGCGTCTACTAGCGGCACCAGCACAGGCACCAGCATGCAATCGAACACGCCGACGCGAACATCATCCGGGACATCCCAAACAGGAGGAGGCTTGTCAAAGAAGATAATCATTGCATTCTCCGTCTCTCTCGGCCTCACCTCGTTCTTCGCCACTTTCGGCATTGTGTATTGCCTCATCCGCAAGCATGTTCGCTCCTGGAGCGCCCTGAAATCGCGCACAGGGACTCCTTGCGAAGCGCAGGACCCAGATCAGCACATCGAAGCGTTTCCTTACACCCCACATACGCATCGGACGATCTCGCAGAGCATCCGCAGTGTCTCGGTCATGGACGACGTGGTGTGCAGCGAGATTGGAGGGAGCAGCACCGCTGATTCGCACCGCCCCTTGCGTGCACTCAGCGCACAAGGCCAGGCGGGGAGCGAAGCAAGAATCCGTTCGGGAGGGGGCGTAGAGGCCGTTCAGGCGCATACACTCCTTTGTTGCGCCAAGCCGCCAAAGCCCCCGGGACTACTACAGTCTGAGGAAGTAGACGGCGGCCTTCCTCCTCCACTTCCCACATCTGCGGTATACCCCTCAGGTGCCGCGGGCGACGCCACCCCAAACCCTGACCCCTCCGCTACACTCGCCGCCACTACTGTTCTGCCGCTCTCGTCGGTAGCGCTGCAGCCAGCGCCACATACGCAGGCAGCCAACGGCGAGCGGTATGTTGTCTTGCCCTGGGCCCTCGGCGAGCGTATCCTGTCCACCCTGAGCCACGCGGACCCCTCCGCGTCTCCCCAGCCTCCGCTCCCGGCAGCATATGGCCTGCGAACACTATGGGAGGCGGCCGAGGGCGATGGCGAGGGCTCGTTAGGGCCTCCGCCCGAGTACGACGGTCCTCGTAGACTTCCTGGAGATTCATTGAGCGAAAGTGCGGAGCACGACTCGTAGTAAGCGGTGCTGCTTGGCTCGTTGGGGGCCCCCGTGTATCTGAGAACTCGACGGCCTGTGTATCTGAGAGCTCGACGGCCTGTGCATCTGCGACCGCTCTACATCACTCTACTTTACTGGACCTCTATCAATGTAAGTACTCTATGGACTGGCCGAGATCGCGGGACGATGATCTGTGGTCGTTTGCTATGCTGCTGCTCGTGATGTGTTCTCGGGCCTTGATAATATCCACCGGGGGTTTCTTGACAGCGGCGTCTTTGGCTGTGTACCAGTGCGTACTGCTGGTGGGGCAAGAAGACATGCCAATTGATAGCGGTGCGCGGCCAAAATAGATGGTAAGTGAATTGCCCCAAGTGCCAATACCCGACCCTCCAACGGAGGACACGACCCCAAGAAACCTACACACCCGAGGCTCCTCGTACGGCCTCAGTACGTGCTCTCCGCCATTATCCGTTCAACAATCCTAACGCCCAAAACGTCTATCCCAAGACACAACTATGCCCGTTCCCACGTTCCCAACCTCCCTTCCCAGCTCAGAACATCCCGCCAAACATTACAGCAGCTACAGCTACCACCGTACCCAGCACTGCTCCTCCCGCACTCAGCCTCATGACGCCGTTTGTCGTAACGGTCGGCGCCACAGCGCCCGTGCTCGTCGAGATGACTGTCGCCGTCATCGTCCCACCGCTCGCGAAGACGGTCATGTTGGTGGTGGCGGCATCTCCGGGAGCAGATGCCGACTCCGTCGCAGTCTCCGCCGACGACGTCGATGCAGATGCGGTGACCAGCGCCGAGAGCGGGACAGTGAGCGTGGTCTTGAACGAGCTGGCCAAAGACGTCTTCTCGGTAACTGTGGCGGAGGCGATGGGAGCCGTGCTCGGCTCGGTTTTGATTGTCGCGCTGGCGGAGTGGGACTCGGACGGGGAAGCAGTCGCCGAGCTAGGCTTAGGCTCGGTATGGCTCTCAGACGACGTGACGCCACGAGTGGACGTGGTGTGAGGCTGCGTCTCGGGCTCAGACGAGGTGTGGCTTGCCGCCTTGGACGTCGAGTGGGAGGATGCGGGGGTCGAGGAGGCAGTATGAGAGGTGGCGGAGCTGCTCGAGGGCCGGGCAGACGTCGTGGAAGCAACTGCAAGGAAGAGATCGTGTTCAGAACACACATCGGAACGAAACACGAGACCGCCGCCGACAGATGTGCGGTTGACCATTCAACGGGACTTGCCCCTGTCCCAATACGGTTCAAAGAACGCAACCACAGCCGCACTAGAACGGCAGCGAAGCACCCGGCGGAGTTATCCCGCGGACGCGGATGCAGTCCGAGAGGACTCACCTGAAGTCGAGGTCACGGTAAACGGTGCGCACTCCGCGTCGAAGAACTGGAGCGCCTCCTGCTGCACGTCGGCCGCGCACGACTTCATGACGCAGCTCCCGATCATGCTGACCAGCGCCGGATTCGTGCATATGCACTGGACGTCCGTACTGTCTCGTGCGTCAGCGCAGCCCTACGTCAATCACTGGACGAAGCAGACGTACAAGCTCGTGCAGCCCGAGTTGCTGTTGACGGCTTGCAAGACGCAGGTATCGGCACACGGCGGGAGGCTCGTGGGCGGGGGGTTTTGCGCACCCGCGAAGCGCGCCAGCAAGCCGAAGACGAGGACAGGAGCGGCCAGGGAGCGTATAGACATCGTCGCTACTTGCGAGAGTGCGAGTGAAGGTGAGAGCCGAAAGGCGCAAGGTTGCAGCGATTCGTGCGAGGGACTTGAGCGAGGCAATATAACCTTGCGCACGGAGGCCAAGATTCCGTTGGGCGGTCTATCACGCCAGTCCCGGACGTATGGAAGCCTACCGTCCAGCTCGGACGCGGTCGAAGGATATGCCAGATCGGCGAGTTCGTGCACAGGCTGTGGTCGACTGCTTTGATAGATTGCATGCGAACGTCCTCAAGTGGTAAGCATGAGTCAGTTCTCCCGTACTTGATGCACGAAGCGAGCTCATCCAGTCATCCGGTCAGACCCAAACTGAGCCAGAACGTACGTTGCTGTACAGGGACGAACACGAGCACCTAGGGCGGCCCACGATCCAAAAGAAGACTCGCCGTCACACATTTGCCTTTCGGAGCCAATGTCTTTGATACCAGAACGAGCACATTCACGACCTCGCCTACACATTGGGAACCTTTCTGTCCGAAACGCCCGACACAGCATCCGTTCCCCAAACAGCCTCGCACGCCCCAACCTCTACTCCCACTTTTAGAGAATCATCCCAGCACCGAACATCGCAGCAGCCACCGTCAACATCACACCGATTGACATCCCTCCTGAGAACACCTGCGCCTTCAAAGCCATCACCCCACTAGTCGTGTTGGACGGACCGCTCGTGCTCGTGGATATGACCGTCGCACTTGTCGCAGTCATAGTGCCATTCCCGGCAAGCCCAGTCGAGTTCACCGCGTCTCCAGATGCAGATACGGGCAGCACGGTCGCGGGCGTTGACGCAGTGATCGACGAGGGCGGAACAGTCAGCGTGCTCGCGTCGGTCGACGCAGTCTCCGTCCCAGCGGCAGTGCTCGAATTTGCTCTAGATGTAGCGCTGGCGGAGTGGGTCACGGACTCGGACGCGGTGTGGCTCTCAGACGTCGCATGGGAGCTCGCCGAGGTTGGCGTCGTCGACGCGTGAGAGGTGCTCGACTCGGAGGCCGGCGTGGTCGAAGGCGTAGCTGTCAGAAGGGAAATCCAGTCAGGACTCATCGCTTCTCCGTGGACAGTGGAAGATCGAGCACAGAAGCAGAACGACAAGTGATCAAATGATCACAGAATGAAAGCCACACTCCGCCCCCGCTTCCGACTCACGACCACGACCCTGCAGAAGGACCGTCGCCAAAAATAGGAAGACCAGGGACGGATGCAATCCGGGGGCGGAAGGGTACTGACATGTGGTGGACTGGACTGGGTCGCACTCTTCCTCGAAGAGCTGTATCGCTTGCTGCTGGACGTTCTCTGGGCAGGACGCCGCGACGCACTTGCCAATCATGTTCACCAGCGTCGAGTTGTGGCATATGCACGACACGTCCGTACTGCGCATGAACAATCCCCGTCCAACGAGTGTCAGTGCAGCCCTCCTCGACAGCTACGGCGGAAGACTCACAAGCTCGTGCATCCCGACCCGCTGGAAGCGGCTTGGACGACGCACGGGATAGCGCAGGGAGGAATGGTAGGCGTCGTCTGAGCACTAGCAGTCCCGGCCAACAGGCCAACCACGAAAAGGTGAGCGAAGGCGGGGCGTACGAGCATGATTGTCTGTTCGCGAGGAGGAGAGCTCTGAGCTAGCGACCGAGCGAGAGACGACGACTCAGAGGGGGAGGGAAGGAAAAGGGCGCACGGTCGAAACAATCCGTCAATGGCCCGAGCGAGGAGTTATATACTCATGAGTCTAAGAAACGAGATTCCTGTCAACAGCCGTTTATGTCAACGCCGATTCATGGAAGCCCGCCGTCCTTCTGTCCTTCTGGACCATCACCGCATCCACGCCGGAGGCGCTCGGAGGATTCTCCAAATGCGAAGCCGTGCACAGGCTGTGGTCCGCTGCGCTGGCAGGTATCATGCGGGCATCCATGAGTGGTAAGGACGAGTCCTACTGCAGAGGAGAGGTTACAGTAAGAGCGAGCTCACCCGTCGATTTGTCAGAGTCGAGCTGATCTTGTTCTCAGGCCAGCGCGCGTAGCGCACGCCGCACCGTCACACCTAGCGGAGTCGATCATTCAGGTAGTAAGCCAAATACGATGGACTCGCGCACAGGTACGTCTTCAGGAACCAATACATAGAATAAACAAACAGAACGAGCGACTACAAACGAGCGAGTGACTACAACATGAGCGTGCTCATCCGATGGCATGGCCAACATACACTTCGGGCTGGTCTCTTCAACACAAGATCCGTTGCCCAAATGTCCGAACAATCCGCAACAACGCACGCACGCATTTCGCCAACGTATCCAACTTCGCGTGTCCCTCTCAAAGCAAGATCCCCGCGCCGAACATCGCAACAGCCACAGTAAACACTGCTCCAATCGCCATCCCTCCCGCACCCAACTGAGCGCCCAACGCCATCGCGCCGCTTGTCGTGTTTGACGAGGCACTCGTTCCAGTGGGCATGATCGACCCGCTCGGAACCGTCTCCGTCGCATTGGTTCCCAGGCCAGTCGTGTTCGTCGCGGCCGCCGCGTCCCCAGTAGCGGCCACGGACATCGTCGTCACAGGACCGGTCTCCGATGAGGGCGGGACGACAAGCGTCGTCGTCGCTCCGCTACTTGCTGTTGACGTCGTCGCCGCCCCTGTTTCTGTTGTCGCTGTGGGGCTCGATGAGCCCTTTGACGTGGCGCTGGACGACGAGCTTTCGTGGGCGTGGGTGTCGGACGAGGTGTGAGTCCCGGACGACGCGCTAGATGTCAAGGACACCGAGGTGGTGCCGTGGGTGGTAGCGCCGCCGCTCGAAGTTTCGGATGCGGCGGTGGAATCTGCAAGGAGAGCGCAGGTCAGCTCAATGCAGAGACGCGCGAAGACAGGCTACAATGGTGGTCATTCCAGGGAAGATGCTGTAGCCCGAGTCTGCATGCTGCTGGGCCCCCGCAGGCTCCGTCAACAGCGACAGGAATCGTTCTCGAACACACCGGACAGCCGCTGGTACGATCTAGAGAAAGAGCTCACCTGTGGTCGAGAGCGGGAGGAACGGAGTGCACTGAGAGAGCAAGAACTGCGTTGCCGCCTCCTTGTCCTCCTGCGGACAATTCTCTTCAATGCAGGTCGAGATCGCCGCGATCGCTGCCGGGTCAGAGCATAAGCACTCTGCGTCCGTGCTATTCCAATCCCCGCACCCAACGGCACAACCCGAGATATCAATAAGAAAACACAGGTCTGGTCTGGCGTAAGCGGGGAGAGAGACTCACGCGGTCTTGCAGCTCGAGCTGCCGCCGCTCACGGCTTGACCCACGCAGGTTGTGGCACAAGCAGGAGGAGTTGAATCCGTTGAGTCTGCGGCGACGACACCCGCGATGTGCACCAGCAGGCCTGCGACGAGGATGGGTGCGAAGACGGTGCGGACGGCCATGGTCGATCGGACACGGAAAGGAGACGGAGACAAGGAGCGTGTTTATACAAGGAGGCACGACGAGATGGAAAGGGACGCGAAGGAGCGCGAGGTTGGGGAGACTTGTGTGCGTGCTAAGCGCGGGCTATATAGCCCTGTGCAGGGGAAGACGGATTCCCTCCGACAGCGACTCGTGCCAGCGTCTGAGTCGACAGATGGAAGTTCGCCACCGCTAATGATGATATCTCTACATCTGCCAGATGTCGCGGTCAACTCTCACCCCTTCCTCGACCGCAGCCTTGTCTACCATCCAGCTCTGAGGAGTTTGAGAGGCCGCTCTTCCGTTCTGCGAGGGCATCCGTGGGTTGTTGTTTTTCTCTTGACTGTCGTGACAGATCGACCCTATGCAACCATTCCCAAGTGGAAACTGGGCCCGTATGCATGCGGAAGAAACGGTGCTAAGCATGGCATCTGAGCCAGTACACCCGCTGCTCCCAAAATAGCCTCAATGATCTTGTTCTCAATGCAGTACAGGGACACATCCAGCCAATCTAGCGCGCTCGACGATACCGGACTGGCAGCCTAACCGGGGACCGACGTGGATCAAGTCGAGCCTCGACTCACCATCTCGACCTCGGCTCGCACGGAGGTAGCAGTACCTCGTCGTCCGCCAGGCCTGGACGAGAAAGCCCCAAAAACCCGCGCACCTCTACACAATGATAGTGTAATGGCGGTAGGTTGCTCGCGATGTGGCGCGAAATCCGACCTTGTCCCCCTTGAATGCCTTCGCCAAGGAGTGGATACTCGCGCGACTCAGCGAGCTAGGGCGCCGCCCGTTTATGGTGCATTGGAGTAGATGGTGAGGCCTCTCTCTCTACACCCGCAGCCAATACCTCATTGCCCATCAAAAGCGTCGACGACAGGGTGCTAGATGTAGAGTGAGTGGACCAATCTCCTCCGTGGCGTCTGCCGGTCGGTCTTCGGCGTACAAATTGGCATAGGCGGCACTATTCGAAGGGTGCTCCTCCAGCCTTGGTACGCCATGGCACGATCCAGTTTGACTCTCCCGCCCCGTCGCCGCTTCCGTCACAGCCACAATGAGATTATGGCGAAGGACGCAGTCCCTCCTAGGGAAGAAGCTAACGCAATCATGGTGGCCTCGAATGTCGTAGTACTGATTCTACAATGCACCACTTTCAAAGACTCGCGTGCTCGACGGAGTCCACGATGGATTTCCACTTAGCATCCGTAGGAGAGATATTACCAATAGTTGTCTCTTTCATTGTGTTTGAGCCTCGACAGAGGGTGGAAGGATATTCGAAAGCCTTACAGTTCGACATACTCGAGTTTTTGTGCGTTGCGCATACAGGTTTCAGAGATACCTTGATTAGCTCCACAGAGAACTTGCCTTCCTCGAATGATCAAGCCAGGGTGCTCCATCTTCGCCCGAGGCAGTCATTCGCGTTGCAGGCAAACCTGATAGAATGCGAGCAGGTAGGAGATGGCGTCACAAAGGAGGAGTGCTCTCCTGAACGCCTCGAATCACGGGCCGTGATCTTTTCCTACCCAGGGTGCGCGGCCATCCTCATTCGGTACCATGATCGCATTTCATCCATGTCTAGCTCCAAAAAGACAGTTACGTACTCTTGACTTATCTGCTAAATCCTCCCTCAGGCATCGCACTCGCGAGCCATGGAGATTGCCCACAGAGGTCAAATCATAGCTTCAAGCCGCACAAATGGGTCCACGGATCCGAGACTAGCTCGCGACGTTACAGCAGGTATATGGTCTCACTACTCTCCCCCATCGCCACGTTATCTACTTCAGCTCATAAGGCGGAGGGGCCTCGTCCTCCGCCAAGTCCGACCGCGATCCCGAGAGACTAGAGAGCGCGCGTACGTACCCCCGGGACCGTGATGGCGAGTTACTGGTCAAGGGCGGCGCGGGATCCTCTGAGGTGTAGGTGGGGGCCGAGGTGTCCGACATAACTGACTGAGATCCTGAGTCCTTTGAGGCTTGAGAAAACTTTTGTGAGGAAGGAGATCCCTCTCGTTCTTCCCCATCCGTGTGGTCCCCTGCTGACCCAGAGCTTCCCCAATTTGCATCATTGGATGCAGGGTGTATATCTCCGCCGTTCCGATAGGTATAGGTTGGAGTAAGCGACTGAAGGCTGTGTCCTAACGTGCAGTCCGGCCAGTGCGTGCGCTCACGATGACGGAATCCGTTGAGACGTTCGTCTTCACCCTCTGCGATGCTTGAGCAGCATGCAGTGGAGATGTTTTCGTCGATGCTGCTATGGGACTCATCGAGATCGACGATCATGCGAGGTATCCGTCGGCGCATCAGTCCTGTGACACATAGTGTCTGGATCCTCCGCCGACATCGCAACCACAGCGAGATTATGGCGACGGATGCCATCCCGCCTATCGATGCAGCCAGTGCAGTCACCGTGGTCTTGGAGCTTGTAGTGAGGTTTCCGTCCTTTGGCCTTGCAGGCCTCGCGGTTGGTGCAGTCGCCATCGATGGAGCCATTACGGGGACCGTTGGGGCTGCTTCAGGTGGTATAGGATCACTTGCACCGGAGCATTTAGGGGTACATACAGCGTAGTGACTTACCTCCAGATGCATTACGGCTCCAAGCATTTGTGTTAGACATAGAATTCCCCGCAGAGGACGCCGTGTTAGCCCATGACGAGGTCGCGGTAGGTGCTCGTGTAGAAGCCAGGCTAGTGGAAGCCAGGCTAGTAGAGCGGACGGAAGATGATCGGCTCGTGCGGGAACTCTCGTATGATGAGATACCGGCTGGGGGTTCCTCGAGAGCGGTCGTGTGTGTTTCTCTTGACGATGTACCTGCTGGGAAGAAAACCGTGAGGCCACGTTCTATCTCAGAATTGATGTGCGAGTGCAAGTGAAATCTCAATCGCCGATCATAGTACTACAACTTAGATCGGTGGGTTGTGCCTACAGGCTACGTGACAGCGATGTCGATGATGCTCGGCGCTCGACCAGGTGCGAATAGCAAATAACCACAGATATGTTTTAGGAGGAGGGCCCACCTTGTGGAGATATCGATCTCATTGACAGAAGCAGGCTGCAGTCGTCCGAGTATATCACACCAAAATTCGTGCAAGAACTCGATTCGGAAAGGCAGGCCATGACCGTGTTCTTCAATGTCGGATTTTCGCACGTGCATAAGAGCGCCGATTCCACACTCGCGATATCCGAACTGTTCAAGTGCACAACAATGACAGTGAGCGGCATATAGACTGAGCATGTGCGAAAGGAGCGTACACGGACTCACGGGTCAACGTGCGTCGGACAACTCGAGTTGGACCCTATAGCGTGTGAGATGCAGGTAGCAACACACGATTCACTGGGTACAGGCTGTACAAGGCCGGCGGCATCGGTAGCGCACACCAGCAGGCCAGCTATGAGGATGGGTGTAAGGAAGAATCGGATAGACATTGCTTCTGTCTGACGGGAAAAAACCAAGTGTGAATAGGGGGAGGCAGGAGAGCAGCAGTGGATAAGCGAGGCAAAGTCTCGCATTATCCATATATGCCGTTACCGCATATACAGCTATTGCAAATGGGAAAGCGCGCCGCAAGGATAGATGGAAGTTCGTCGTTACGCATCGACCATATCTTTCATGATACACTTTGACCGTAGCAGTAGTACAAGACCGAGATGCGTTGCTGGAGTCGTGCTCGAAGACATTGCGCAGTGGGCATCGAATCGAAAAGATGATGGTAGTGTTATAGCGACACAAACGTGTAACCTGTTCAGCTGTTCATCCCACCCGAAGTCGCGTTCCAAGGCGAGCTCGGTGACTCAATGATGGAAGGTGGAAGCGAACGTGTTGAACAACATCGCTGATCTAGTGGAACAGATAATATAGACCACTGATGTCGCGAGACGCTACGAGGAACTCACAGCCCAAAATACCGCCAGTGCAGGCACTTACAATAGCGGTCGCTGATGCGTCATCACCAAATATCCTTGCGGCTCCGGAGCATCGTACTTGTAGTGATCGTGCCCGCGGTATCACCTGGCGAGTGCCCTAATAGTTACCCACCTCCTTGGCGTGTTCAATCACCAACACCGTTGTGGCAGAGCTCATGTATAATCAAATCAACGCCTTTCGTGAAAGTAGGAAGGCGTACCTTCTAATCCGAACAGCTGCGGCGACGTACAACTACAGCTCTTGACTACAGTCCTTCTGAAGGTATAGCGATATCCTCGTTAGGAGCCCCAAAAACGCCCGTGCCCCCGAGTTGCGACGTAGAGGCCCATAACCCCTCATAGAGGGGTTTCCCGTCTCCATGAGGTATGGGTTGGGGCAGAATTCGACGGACTAAAGGGGCCTCTATGTCTAGCTTTGCATTTCCCAGCGCAGCCGCCGACGATGGCATGTTGATATCCGCCTTGTCCTTCCATATCCGTAGAACTCGCTGCCAAGAACGAGCTAGGCCGAGTTGCAAAGGCCGGGTTGCAACCGTGGAAGTAGCTCATACTACAAGGTTGCTATTTGGAGGGTTACGCGCGTGATCCAGGAACTGAAATGCAGACCTCAAGCCCACGTATCGTCCGCTGTGTCCCCCACCGCAACGTTCGTCGAAGAAGTCTCCCGATCCCTCCTCGGCGGATGTGATGCCCATGATAAGTACTATGGGGTGCTGATAGCCCGCAAGTGTAGCACGAGAAGCCTCCGAAGCATATTTTGAGGTTGTAGTCACGGAGTTATCTCCAGAGTGCATCCCCGTGATCCTTGGCTAGCAGGGTATATTATTAGTATGTGAGGAATGCCATCAACATTGTTACTCTGGCTGACGAGGTTGTGGACCCTCTCATATATCACTCGTAAGACGGACAGCAGATCTACTTGGGAAGTGCACGGAGGCTTTGTATCACAGGCGTCAAGAGTTGTACGAGGGAGAACGTCTCGATCCAGCGCTACGGGAACGGCTAAATATCTTGGTCTCGTCTTCATGAGGACGAAACAGATTTTGAGGGCCTGACGCAACGCAGCTATGGCTGTAGCATTACTGACCCAATCCTATCAGCAACATGGACCTCGGAGGCGCGGACAGGGTAGACGAACCTCGTGTCACGTCAGATTGGAGTCGCTCGCCTGGACTGGTAAGGCGGTGGCGCTTCAGGCTCCTCGTCATCGTCCTCAAGATCCGACCTCGAAAGACCAAAGTACGTGCTCACGGACAATGATCTGCGCATTGATTGGATTTCGGAAGAGTCTGATAGGTTCTCCGCAGCCTCATCGGCCACCTCAAGGTGTCGCAAATCCTCTGCTGCGCCCTTGACTCGGTTGACCGCAGCCTCTTCTGACGAGTATCCCGCCGAACTGACACCCGTGCGGTCTCTCGTGTAATCTGGCAGCTCATGACCAGTGGGTATCGCGTTAGCTGTGGTACTCCGTGCAAAGGGGTCGCCTTCATCCTGCTGCCCATGCTGCATGGCCTCAGTAACAGGCCAGAACGGCCGTCGATCGCCTTGAGCACCGGTCGATCTACACCCGCCTGTGGAGTTTGTATCCTGGACAAATCCGCTGGCTATCTCTATGTCGCCGAGAGTGTGTGGATTTTCAGGCGTGTAGTGAGAGTCGTAGTGTTGCCTCTCTGTGACACCTTCTGTCGCCACCACAATACCCGGTGATCTACGCCGTCGCCAGGTCCGGAACCACACCACGACGAGCGCCAAGCAAGCCGTGCCTCCTAGAGTGCTGGCTAGCGCTATAACGACACCCCAAGGGCGCCCACCTGATACCGCGGTTCCTGACCAGCCTGCAGGGGTCGTGAAAGCTACAGGCGTAGATACGTATGGCATGTGTATGGTTGAACGCAGGTCAACCGAGGTCGCCGTACCGGATGGGTTGCGCGTGAGTGCATCTCCAGCTGAGTGGGACACAGAAGGTGTGCTCAAGCCCGGAGAGAAGACCATTGATTGAAGCTCCGTGTGTGGAGGATCAGAGGCAGAGGACGAGTGCTGTATGGTGGATAGCCTCGTGGGATTGAGGTGCAGATAGGGAGCACCGGTGATAGATATTACTCCAGGCGCCGAAATCGAGAGTACCGTGGTCAATGACGCTGATGCCGTGAGGCTGTCGGTGGACTCTATCAGAAGCGATGCGGAGGGCTCAGGTGAGGGGCCGGAAGACGAGGAGACCGTGAGAGACGCAGCAGGAAGGCCTGTGGATGTACCTGCGTGCGCTCATGGAAATTAGCTATCTGCAATGGAGGAGGCGCGTTATTTGGTCGACCACAATTTGAGAGCCTTTGACACTCCAGAGTGACGGTTACGCAAGCCCATAAAATAAAATGATGAATATACCTTGCGCACATTCTCTATAGAATATCTCTTGCACTGTGCTCCGGGTGCCTGGATCAGTGCAACTGTCGTTGAAACATCCAAACACGGTCGCCATCAGAGCAGAGTTGGCGCATGTACATGGCAGGTCGGCCCTATTCAAACAAGATAACAAGAGTAAGCTAAGGAGTTCCCTCGAGGGATTGTACGCAGACATGGATATTACTCACGGGTCCGTGCATGGCGAATCTCCAGACTGGAATGCCTGAAAGATACAGCCTTGGGCGCAAGACGGGAGAGGAGTGCTTGTAGGAGTAGCATCCCCCTTGACCGAGGCTAGGAAGATGATAGATACACAAAGTAAACGAGTGTGCATGGCACCTTGACGGTGCGTAGGAGAGTAGGTGAAAGAGGCAAGGGCAGCCGGAGGTACCTGGCACCCCAAGATGCCGTTCATAAAGATTAAGGACCATGGTCCAAATGCAACTTGATAAACAAAACTCATCAGATAGAATCCGTTGGCTAGCGTGTACTGAAACACGTACTCAACGGTCTGAGATGCGCGACCCGGAGAATCCTGCACATTCGAGTGTTCATCTGAACACGTAGAAGCTTGTTGGTTCGTTGCCAGCGGCAACGCGGAAGTGGGATGGGTACTATCTATCATCATTACCACATACATTTCCTTGTGGGCTGTGACGGGCATCCTGCACGGCGAGAAAACCTCTGCCCATGAGTGCCAATGTGAGCTGATTGGCCAGTAATGGTACGTATTGACCAGATGCGTTATAGCGTATCTGTGAGCGAGAATTGTTCAAGCGTCACTTTGTAGTAGAGTAAATGCTAGAGAGAAAAGCAGTAGTTGACATGACGGTATGGAACGCGGACGAAGTCAACAAGCGGAAGCGCAAACAGCCGAGCGCCAACTCGCTAGCGCCCATAGAGCCGTCTCCCTCGGACTCAGGCCCGAGATGTGTAATCTGCCCCTCCTCCTCCTCCTCCTCCTCCTCCTGGGATTGCGCTACTGTATCACATCAGCAAAAGTGTGCAGCCGAATCTATACGTATGGGTACGTATACAAACGTCCGGGCGCATAGCATACATCGTGCGGGAAAATAGGGGTATGTGTTCCGACTACGCCGCACTGGCCTAAGTATAGATACCATCGTGTTCCATTGTGTTCTTCCAGATCCATTGTTTACCTTTGCGCGGCAGCACTATTGATTACAACGCACTACCAGGTTTACATACGTACCGGATAGAACACGTTTATACACATACACTACTGATATGCTAGTCCCCCAGAATATATATATTATTATTCTCATTTTGCACACATCGGCTGCTCGCGCGCATTGAGAACCGAACACAATGTATTCACATTGAATAGCAGCACTACATTAATTGGAAGTACATAATGTATAGAGCAGCGAGAGAGGGGCACAGGCGTCGAGAGCATCATAACATACGAGGTAAAGGACAAACACACATTGCGAGCAAAGGAACCGAGACCAGGCAGGCCATCAGTAAAAGAGCTAACTAGCGAGTAGGCGACGAAGTAGACCGGGCACGAGAGGGGGGAAACGTGGGGCAAGCAGAGCGGAGCAGACGGCGGAGACAAAGGGAGCGCGCAGCGGAGACGAGAGTGGGCCAGAGATGAGAGCATGGTGGAGACGAGAGCGTGGTGGAGACAAGAGCATGGTGGAGACAAGAGCGTGCAGGAGACGAGGGCTCGGAGGAGAAGAGAGCGTGGCGGAGATGAGGGGAAAGTGTGGTCAAAATGAGGGGGAAGGTGTGCGCATGCTAGACGAACAGATATAAGTAACGTATCGCGCGCGGCACCTGTTGTACGTACTCGGGTGCTTGGGCCTCCCTCTCAGCAGCCCGTGCGGCTTTTCTCTCGGCATGCCGAGCAGCACGCAACCGATCGGCAGTTGTCTCTTCATCATCCCCTGCCGCAGCGATCTGCCGCAGGTTTCCCGTGTGGCCGAAGACCCGCCTGTGAAGGTATAAGCCACGTTAGCCAATAAACCACCAAAAAGCATCAAGGGACACACTCGTTCCACCATCCGAGAGTCCTCTGAGCGAATTCCGAGCTGGGGTGCTCGAAAAGCTCGACGATTGCGTCGAAAAGGTGGGACGTGTTGTACTTGCCGCAGTCTTGAGTGGAGAACTGTGTCTGGTTGGAGAGAGCGCCTCGAACCTTGCAGAGAGTCAGCAACTCGTGGGCGGCCCGATGACACAGCGTGCTTACCACGACAGCTGTGTACGCGATCGTGCGCTCGGTGACTACAAAGTAGTTGTAGGCAAATGCTACTGGGGGCTTGCCCGGCATCCGTTCGGGGCGGCCGTATGTCATCAACGCCGACGCCGGCCCGGTCCATATCGCTCTGTAACACTGGCGGCAGGGCGTTCAGCATCGCTTGAAGGTGTCGCTTACACGGGGCTAGACTTACCATGGTCAGGTACTCGCCCATGAGCAACCCAGCGGCCTCGTCTGTCGGATCAGCCTCTGCCGCCGGCTGGTCGTACAGGAAAGACGGGAAGTTGCCGCCGCGGACAAGCTGGCTATTGCCCATGACCTGCTCAGCGAATCTACAAAGCAACGTGAGCAGGCATTCGCATCGCATCAGAACAGCGTACCTTTCCCAATCCTCGTCAAATCGCTTGAGCAGTGCTTGAGGACACAGGAGGCGTGCTGTATACCAGTTGGTCCATCCGCGTGCATACTTTTGCAGGGATGGACCCGGGGCGGACCGGTACTTCTCGCCTCCACAGGACTTGTAGGCGCTCTGCATGTATGTCATGACATGGTCGAGGAGGCGTCCGGAGTCATTGCTTCGCGTGCTTTTGATGTTGTGCTTGAGCTAGACAGGCATCAGCAATCTATCAGTCATCATAGATGCGCTCTTACATAGTCGCATAGGACGCGAAGCTCTTCGTCGTCGAGCAGCGGCAGGTCGCTCTTGAGGTCTGGGATTAATTCCAGCATAGACCAATATTGGCACATGAGCTCCTTCTCGCGCGCATGTTGCCTGCGCCTAAATAAATGCCAGCACGGTAGTCAGTGCAAATATGGATGAGCCATACAAGTTGTTCTCACCGTGCCCTGGCGGCCTCCTCCTCGGCTGGATCGTCCGAGATGTCGTCCTCCGAGTCCGTAGAGTCCGGTGCGCCGTGGTGCAGTCCAAATGTGAGCGCCTGGAAGGGATCCATGAATGGATGGACAACTCGTGGGAGGAGGCGCGCCTGGACGCGATATTTCTGGATCTCCTCGGAGGCCCTGTAAGACCGCATATAGTCAGCGAGCATAGGGAAAAGGTTGAGTATATGCGCACTCACGTCTTGTTTTTCGTATCGTTCTTCATGAATGTCAAGATTTTCGTGAGTTTCTTGCGCCGCTGTTTGCGAGCGCGCATATCGCACGTGGTCTCATCCGCTTGGCTGGGTGGACTTGTCTCCCGGGACGTGGGCGCGTCTGGCTGCGGCCCGCGTCCGTGCTGGCCGGAACCTTGAGCGACAAGGTTCTGGGTCGCTGGAGGGCTCTCGTGCCCGGCTTGAGAATCCGTGCTGATAGGCGCACCGACGTTGATAGACGCAGGGGGCACATTGCTCGCAACCGCCGGAAGGGGTGCCAAATGTCGTGGTGGGGCAACTGCAGTGATCTGCTTGCGCTTTTTCTTACCTGACGAGTCCTTGTGGCTCTTGCCCATGTTTGTGAGAATGCGAGACAGAGGGACGAGGGTGGTGATAGTCAAAGAGAATGAGGTCGCGCGTCCGGCGCGTCAAGTCAGTGAGAAACCACGTGATCGCGTCGATCCCGCACGCGTACTGTACAGTACCTGTCAATTGGCTCCTGCCTCTTTCGCGCATGGAGTTTGCCCTTGAACTGCTTGTGTCTAACGGGTCTCTCTATGTTCTGGTGTCTAGGTTGTCAAGCGGAATTTGACACAAGCCGCGGACTCAGCTCGCATACACGCACATGCCAGCATGCCGGGAGCGCGCTTGTTGACACCCTACGCAAGCGCAAGGCGGCACAAGCACAGGAAAGGCACCGGAAAAGGCAGAAAACGCATGAAAATGCTGTGATCTATTTTCCCGAGGTTTGTGGTCTGCAGGCGGCCCAAGAATCTGTGCTGACAAGTGTGTATTACAGCCTGAACCCATCCACAACGCTCCCATCCCAGAACCATCTCCGCCTCCGGACCCGAAGACTATCAGCCGCGCAGGGCGCGTTCGCAAACTCCCGGGACATTTACGCAACATGCAGCCGTCCTCGCTGACGTGCCTGCCCACGCATTTACGACCTCCTGCGCCTCCAGCTCCCGCCTCTCGGCAAACCAGCCCAGAAACTGCCGGCTTGCGTCCAACATCTCCTCCCCCTGCCCTCCCACTCGAGGACCTCGTCGCGCGTCCTGAGCAAGAAGATGCACGCGGTGCCGACATCATTAGGACACGCCCAAATGAATACGGCCTTTACCGTGTATATACGGTCAGGCCGCAGCGCGATCCGGAAGGCGACGTCTCCATAGAGGCCGCCTTCGACCCGACGGCGTTCCCCAAACCCGTCACATCCCCCAACATCCCCCAAGGCCTAGAGCGGCTTTTGCAGCCGCCCCCCAGGCCGGAACCTCCTCCGTTCGCGCCATTCGCCAACATTTCCATTTTCACAATGCTCTATTGGCAAACATGTGGCGACAGCAACCTCAAGTCTTATTCGCAGATCGACCTACTCGCGCAGCTTATGCAAGAACCCGGGTTTGACCCGAAGCACTTGGCCAATCTCAATTCCGCGCGTGAAGAGCGCCGTCTCGACAACTACTTCGAGCACGTCGAAGGATCCCCGCTTTCCGTGGACGACCGCTGGATCAAAGGCGTCGCGAAGATACACCTGCCGAAGGAAGGTGTGCAATACAAATCTGAAGAGGACATGCCGGAATTCGCTGTCGAGGGCGTGACTTACCGCTCCCTCGTTGATGTCTTCACAGTGGCCTACCAGCAGCCGTGCGTGAAGACCTGGCATTTCATCCCGCACAGGCTCTATTGGATACCCAACGCTGCTCCCAGCCACTCGGCTGCCGGCAGTTGCGCATCATCTGTGCGCAGCCACTCGCGTGAGTCCCAACGCAATTGTTCTCGGGCGCCGTTTGCTAACTGTTTCACACGTCAGCCACATCGTCTGCCCCAACACCGAACTTGGGTGGATCCCCTCGCCCCTCCTCATCCCCTCGCCCCTCCTCATCCCCTCGCCCCTCCTCATCCCCTCGCCCCTCCTCATCCCCTCGCCCCTCCTCATCCC
>MU278577.1:0-94111 GCA_022385745.1 Cubamyces sp. BRFM 1775
ATACTTACAAACTTCGACCTTGCCCCGGCTTGACATGAGTATCGGAGATGCTATGAGAATCATATCAGAACAAGGAGAATAGGCAACAAGAGCAGGACGAACGTTGCACTGAGGACGGAGATGATGGTGGTTGGAAGTCAAGCAAGCATGGAGACGGGAAACGGCGCTGTTGGACTTAAGGGAGATCGCGAGGCAGATATGACGTCGATGTTTCGATCCTTGCCCAAGACAGAAAGCGGGCGCTTGGTTGAGGACGAGGAGACAGTCGCAGGACGGGATCCCGGATAAGAGGGCAAGCTATGGGATTGGCCGAGAGGATGGGCTGGAGCAAAGACCGGCAAGCACGGTCTTGTTCCAAACACGAGCATTGTCGGTCGAGCGACCCAAAGCAACAGACAGGTTCCAAACCAAAGACCACGTTCAACACGTCCAGATCGAGCCAAACACGGTTGAGCGGAGCAGCGCGAAGCATGCTCGAGCATGTCTCGAGCATCATCTCAATCAGCACACGTCATCCGTGTGAATGTGTATCGTATCAGAGCAGAAGTGCCCAGATGCACTCCGCAATTGTTGACATTTTGCAGAACAGGACGGAATAAAGCCGTAGGGCGCGTTGTAAATTTTGACTGGGCATCAACGTTAACGCTCGCGGCTCAGCGCGAGTCCATCCCATCAATGGGCGCCCGGCACTTGCCGGCCACTACGGGCTGGGATAACGAGCTGCAACCAAAGCACGACCAGCACTTACAACTTGTTACAACCACCACCGCCTCATCCGCCGTCTCTACGCATCCTCCTTCCGCTGTTCCCTTCTCTTCTCTCCTTCCTCTAGGCTCACCGGAACACGCCATGGCCGACCTCTCCGATCCGAAGATCGACGAAGGTGAGCAGCGGACGCAGCGACGCGCGCGGCGGGGCAGCACCGCCGCGCGCAGGGCACCCGGGCGACTCACAGGCGGACGATGATGACGACGATGACCCGGACGTTCGTGCAGCGTACCAGGACGTCCGCTCGGACAAGACGGACACGAACTGGCTCCTGCTCGACTACGAGGTGCGTGCTGTCGATGTCCTGCGTGCCCGCCCATCTCGCGATACCGTGCTCACGCGCCCGCCTTCCATCGTCCCCGTCCGTTTACCTTCATGCGACTTTCTCGCGGATCCTGCATCCCAATCGGCTGCGCGACGTACGTGCTGTCCATTCGACGCGTCACTCCCGGACGTCGGACGCTGGACAGTCGGACCGCTCAGACAAGCTCAAGCTGACGTCGACCGGATCGGGGGGCCTCGCGGAGCTGCGCGAGCAGCTGGACGACGGCAAGGCGTCGTACGCGTACGTGCGCGTGCAGTACGCGAACGACAAGGAGTCCAAGCGCGAGAAGTTCATCCTCGTCATCTGGATCGGCCCCAACTGCAAGGTCATGCGCAAGGCCAAGATCTCTGTCCACACCGCGGACGTGAAGAGCGTCCTCCGCGTGTACTCGATAGAGGTCCCCGCACGAGAGAAGGACGACCTGAAGGAAGAGCCCATCGTCGTTAGGCTACGGAAGGTAGGCACACGCACATCTCTGTCTCCGTACCGGCTCTCATCGCGTGTGTCATCGTCAGGCTGGAGGTGCTAGCTACGATGGCGTATGATCTTACGCATGGATACCATGTCAATGCTGTTAACCCGCTGTACTTGTTTTATCGCAACTTTTTTGGGGGTATCCGATAATCGTGAGGTCATAACATCATAAATAGCACCAGCCGGTGTACATGGACGGACTATAGCTCGTCGTGCTGCCCCGTCCCAGTCGGTAATGGTAGGGCTTCAGAACTGGTGATAGCCCAATCACCCACTACTGACTGAGGATCGGGTGTTACGGCAACATGCTCTTCGAATGTGGAGGACTCCGGCAACTCCTCCACGACGGCGGATACAGATGTGTGAGCGCCTACGATAGCAGAGCTTGCCATAGACGCGACCACCGTTGATGCGCCAGCGACCAAGGTTGAAGCCGCCGAAACCACGCTGCTTGCAGTATCGATCGCCGAAGCCTCCCCCTTCTCCATTGCTTGCAGCGCAGCCTCATCTCCGCTGAAGTCGGGAATAAAGCGTGTCCACCAGAACGCGATGCGGATGCTGCGGTCAACGAGACGCTGCTTGAGAATGAACAAGACGACAAGGACGAAGAACACGAGGCCGGCGAGGACGAGCATGCGGTCCAGCCAGTCGGCCTTCTCGAGCGCGGTGATGAGATGTTTGGACGTGCTCATGAGTGATGAGAGCACGTCGTGTGTGCCCGACGTTGACTTGAGCGCCGCAGTGGATGACTCTGGTGGGAAGCCGAAGATCAGGAGGTGCGCGAAATCGGACGAAGGGAAGAGTGGGGCGCACCGAGTAGTTGGGTGGAGAGGACGGAGCGTTCGAGCTCGCCTTGCATCAGGCCGATCGTTCGCTGCAGGGCCTCTGTCACATCGTTGTTCGCCTTCATGAGCGCGTCCTCTCTGTCCATGTCAAACAAGGCCGCGGGTTAGCACATTACACTCCATGCCCGACGTCAACGACGCCTTCTTCCCGAGGGAGAGCTGCAGCCGAGCACCGCCGCCACCTTCGCGCGCGCACGGCTCCGTCGCAGCTCTGCCACGGTAAATGCGCATTAAGGATGTGGGACGAGGTGTGGCTCGACGTACGTCACTTTCTCGCTGAGCGACTGCTGCGGCTTCTCGCTCAGCGCGGACGAGCGGAGCAGCTCTTCTCGGCGCGACGTCTGTTGCGAGTCGATAGCGCGTTTGGACGCGAGGACAGCGGCGCGCATGTCCTTGCGTAATCTACACGGAGATAGTTAGCGACGGACTCCAGATAACACCGTCCACTCTGCCATGCACGCACCTTGTTAGACAGGCCTTGAACTCCTCCACGACCTGCCTTAGCTCCCGCCGCGCCCGTTCCGTGCGCTGGTCCTCCACTGCGACGTCAAGCGTCTACTCAGATATACGTCTCCGTGTCACTCCTGATGCTCAGCATACAGCACACACCTCAACCTGCTTGGACAGAACGTCCAAGTCATCACGGAGCTCTGCGGCGTACTGCTGCTGCAATGCGAGTGGTCCAGTGCATTGGCGCAAGCGGGGTATCTGGAAGTCAGAGAGGTCTTTCTGCCTTCGCTCTATCGACGCAATAAGATTGGTTGTCTCTTCGTCAAGTGTAGAGGGTAGCGGTGGCATTGTCGTCAAGTTATGTCCAAAAGTCGAACGCAGAGAGTAAATGGCTCAGGCTGAGTGTGGCAGCGACCACTGGCAAGGTGCATGATGTCGACCCCGCGCGCGTGGCATTCTCACTCGGCAAATGCCGCTATTCCCAAATGGGAAGCCGACCATATTGCTGGTATTTGAGCGCTTACTGCACTTTCACGTCTTCCAACGCTTCCTCCGTATACCTTCTCACCGCCAGCTCGTCTATCATGCTTCACGCTTTACGCTCTTTTAAGCCATGCATCACACAAATACCACGCACGAGGAGGACACATATCAACCTTTACACCACCGTTGCTGAACTCACGCGGACGCATTGGAAAACGGGAGCGCACCCAGCCCCGCAACCAGTCATGGAGGAGGAGGAAGACGAAGATTGGCCCAAACCGCTCAAGGAGGGCTTCGACGCGGACGAACCTCAGGCAGAGGCCTCTACGTCCACCCGGCCCCTACCGCACGCACCATTCCCCAAGAAACCCGAGCTCAAGCCTACACCCCAAGAATACGCTGCACACCGGCAGGCGATGAAGCGCAAGTTCCCCGAGGGTTGGGCACCGCCCCGCAAAATCTCTCGAGAAGCGATGGACAGCATGCGCTCGCTGCACTCGCTCGACCCGCGCACGTTCTCTACGCCGGTCCTTGCGGAGAGGTTCCGCATCAGCAAGGAGGCCGTGCGTCGTATCCTCAAGAGCAAGTGGGAGCCCACGCGCGAACAGCGGGCGAAGTTGGCTGCGAAAGAGAGGGAGGCGAAGGGTCAATGGAAGTTGCAGAAGAGGCTGGAGGAGAGACGGAAACACGAGGAGATCCAGGAGGAATTAGGTATCGTCCCCGAGGAGCGGAAAGACGACCGCTTGACGCTCACATGAGGAGCGCATCGGAGAGACTCGCGTATATTACTGGTTCTCTGTCCAAACTATACAGGTAATCCGCTATGCACTGCATCATGCCGCAGACTACGTGACCTAACTCTCCTCGCCCTGCAGGCATCGTATAATCACCTACTACATAGCGGCTCATCAATTGAAGTGCAAGCCCTTTTAATATATTGGCACGCCGTAATTCTAAAGGCATAGTGCGAGTACTGGTGGATGGCCGCCCGCCGCTCGCCATTCAAAGAAAATCGAAAGTATACATTCGGCCTCGGATTGCATACGTTCACAACTACATCAAGTTATCAGCGTATCCTGGCTATAGGTCCCAGCTCCTGTCGAGTAGCGGAAGACCGATTGCTTCAGCTCTGAGCTCATCTCGGAATACCTGCATAATCTTCGCGGTGAAGTCATACTGCGATCGTGATACGACAATCTGATAATTATACTTCACGCTGCATCTCGTGAAGCTCTCCCGCACCTCCGCCATCTTGATCGCTGTTGCAATCCCGAGCGACTCGGCCTCTTCCACCTGGATGGGCTGGGTCCGCCGGGCGAGCGCGTGCAAGGCTGGGAAGAGCCACTCGTCGACGTCGTACTGGCGAGCGAGCCACAACCATCGCGCGGGGATGTTGGCCGCCTCGAGCAACGGGCAGAGCCTGTCGATCGCGACGCGGCGCTGCCGGGCAAACTGCCACATGGTGGTGAGCTTGAGGACGGAGATCCATTCCTCTAGCGTCGGTTGCCTCTGCTCCTCAAGCGAGGGGCCGTAGAGACTGCATAACGGTAATCATCAATACTTGCGCTCTGGCCGGCTACGCCCTCAGTTCTGCGACAAGAGGGCACTCACGGGGTGAACATCACGTGCAGAAGCGCTTGGAACTCCTCTTTCTTGATGCCCACTAGGACTATCGGCTTTTCATCCGTCTGGCCTTCGACCGTCTTCGAGTCCGCCGGGAGCGCGAACATGCCCTTGAAGACCTCCGAATCATCCACGAACTTGCGCTGTGGCACCTTAAACAAGCAATTTTCGACCTGTGCAGCAAAAGATGAGAATGGTTGGATGTACGCCTTGAGCTTCTGGACAATGTACGGATGCTGGTATCTACCTGGAATACGATATGGTCGGTGTAATACCGGCAGTCGCGTCGGATTACATCCAGGTCTCCCTGCGCATCCTCAGTCTGAACTTTGGACTCCGAGGCAGAAGGGGAGTTCCGGGCCATGACAGTGGTCGCTGGTGTGGGTACGGCCTTGGGTACCGGGAGGTCGGCGTTGAAGTGTCTACGACAACGGACACCTATCCTTCCGCTTCATATACATGCGTGAACCTGAGCTGCGGTAGAATGGGCTATGAGTACAACAGCCGTCGATCTACCGCAGCATGACTGCCTCGCCGCGACGACGTTCGTCCAACTGTAACCTACCGAATTCCTGACGCCGGGCCAGTTGCGACGAAGTCATCTGGCCCATTTGCAACTGCGGTCATGGGAATATGACACGCTGCACCCGGGGACAAGTCTTCAGTTGTGTGCTTGGGCTATGATAGGTGGCGTAGCTGAGGTCATGCTGCCACAACCTCACATCGTGCATGCAGGAATATCCATAGCCGTCCCTCAGTTATGGATGTATATACATCGCACATGACCGGCCCTCTGAGGTGGCCGTGGGCGCGAAGGTAGCACGACAGACAGTAAGAGTGCGAGAACCTCCACCTTTTGCTTAACGCATGTACCTGATATTACACGCAGGTGAAGCTCGCCGCGCTGTTGGGATCTCCTCCTTTGAACCGTATCGTCAACGGGTACTAGCAATAGGTTCAGCCGACCGCCGTAACCTCATCGCAACATTGGCGGGGAAGCGCGTGACTTACCTTGCAGAGCGGCCGAGTAAATTGTACGCCATCGGCAACGTCGTCGTTTTTGTACTTGACGCCAATGATGGTAGAGGGAGCGATGCCCTCCTCGACCCACCGCACCATGGCGGCCAAAATATTGTGCTCCGGATCGAACGAGAGGGGGCGCGGCTGGGAGACGCCCCCGAACGCGTTCGCTGCCTGCCCACCCTAGAGGCATTCTCAGTGTGAAATAATCGACACGGGCGCTCATGCATCACTTACAGCACTGTGGTACGAAATATATCTTAGTTTCTCTCCTCTTAGGCCCGCATAGTAGATGAGAAGACGTACCAATGGTTCATACCGGGCACGGTGAAGAGGCGATAGAAGTCGTCGATATCCAGCGTGCTGTTCCCGAGCGTGAACTCATGCACGGTCTCGTAGTAGTGGATGCTGTTTCCCGGGCTGATGAGCTGGTCCGCCCAGCCGACGTAGTGGAGCACTTTGCCGTTGCGTGGGGGTGCGGCGAATGGAGTGAGGTTGGGGTCGATCGCCTAGGAAGCGTTTTGGTGTCTTGAAAGAGGGTAAATCAACAAACAGGCTTACGTTGGACTGCCCGGGGTTTATCTCGTCCCCGAGAGTAATGTCGGTCGCGTTGTAGTCTTCCATGGTCCACTGCGTATCACTGCAATATGTCAGGATCAGACCAAAACAGACATCGTTCACCGGCCGAAACTCACTTGAGTAAGAAGAAGCGGAACCAATCGGCGGGGAGCGCGAAAGGCGGACTCCCGACCAGTCCGTTGAAGAAGGCGTTTTCGCCACCTGGGAAGTAACCGCCGAAGACGTATGTTTGGTCTGCCTCGTAGTAGTCTGCGTAGATGCGGTGGAGTGCGTTTATCTGGTCAGCCGAAAGACAGGTCGAGGTGTTCTGGCCAGGACGGCAGGTCAACGTTTCCGGCCTGAAGCTGGGAATGGAGGTTTATCAGTTATGCACGCTAAGACGGTGTGGGCTGCAATTGAGACCGACATACCTACAAGCCCGCGGATCGTTGATGATTCCGTCCTTGAGCTATGTGCGATCGAGCGAACCGGTGAGACTGGCACGCTCTCCTGAAGTGATAGAAGAACTGACCCCATCTAGCTCGTCGCATTGCTTCATCACCTCGGGACCGATGACGTTGACCCACATATCACGTGTCATGAAGTTCGGAGAGGTTGCCGGAAGAACGTTGAGGTTCATATGGATAGACCACGGCTGCAGGTGGGTCATCCAGTTTGCAGGTGAACCGACGACCTAGACATATAATTGGTATGCGATATCCGGAAGAAGAGACTGAAGAGGTCAACTTACAATGCCGTCGAAGCTGTCAGGGAACAGCTGAATCTCTTTCAGGCTACGTCGAGGTCGGTACGATCATCCGGATGTCTCAAGAATAGCATGACCTACCCTTGGCGACCACCTTGAACGCGCGCACGTTATCAATACGTGTTAATGCAGACCGACGGCGTTCAGATCACACACTCACCAGTAGAGCATCCTAGGTAGTACGACCTCTTAATGGATTGGCGATAATACTGCTTGGTGATCTCTTTCCCAGCCAGCACGCTGAGGTGAACGGCTCGCCAGCCCCAATCAACGATTGCATTCTATCAGTACGCAACCGTCAGAACGAACTCAACGCAAGGCCACACTACTATAGCAGCGACTGACGTCGTTATGTGGCCCAGCCCACGTGCCGTCAACTGCCGACGAATTGTGGCCTGTGTTGGTCGAAATTCCTGCGACTACAGCAGCATGGTAAGGAAACACTTGAGCCTATCTGACACAACTTGGACTTACATCCTTGCGGTATCGCAGTACCTCCGAGATCGGAAACGGCGACTGCAATAATACCGTCAGCGGACGCAACCTCCATCAACCAAAGCGGGTAACTCACCACCACCTCCAAATCCGCCGTTTCCAATGGTGAGCATCCGCCCGTTCCATTCGTCAGGGAGCCAAGCCTCAGTGATCGCAAACGAGCCAGCTGTGGCGTTGGTCACGATGAACAGCTCGACGCGACAGAACGCGGGCAAGCCTGTGGTATTGATGCTAGAGAAAATGTTGGAAATGTCGACAGTCGCATTTGTCGGGAAGTAGGTCTTCGCAGTGACAGATACGCCCGGGATGCGGCTGGGTGAAAAGTTGAGGCAAGCCGACCTGGATCCCCGGGCAGCTGTAGCTGCGAGACCAAGTGTGACGTGTGCTAACAACGTTAGAAGTAAGAGAGCCATGGTGGGCTTCGGCGGTGAATGGACTGGAGCATCGCATACCGTCTTATACCGCATGTGTGAGCTACTCACGAGGTCCATTATTCTATGCCAGTAGCTAGGTGAACGCATACTCTCCAACGCACCGGGCGTCATGTGGGCTGCCACTCCGCCGGGCCGACGGCTTCTGATGTGCTAGATATATAGCGTGTAGTATGGTTAGCCTTGTTGCGCAAGATCGTCTTCTCCGTACAGAAGGCGAGTGCAAGCGATTTGCATTGCGAGGAGCATGTGACGGCCGTAGAAGTCTGTGCGTGTGTTGAGCGCTTCCAAAGAAAGTAGAAAACGTCCTGAAGCTGACGGAGCGTAGACCCGCGATTTATCAGCATTACGCCGCCGTAAGTGCGTTTCGAGGGAGGGAAGGGTGTCGCGGACGATGGCCACAGCGCTATAGGCTTGCTAAATGGATGAACGCGGCCGAGCCATGAGTTGAGTTGCCGTAGCCTATAGGACTCTGAGGTGCATCATGGATTTCGCGGCATGCGGGTCCAGTACGATGAAGTACGGCATCTATAGTCCATGAGAAAGATCCGGCTTCAATTTACGCGTCGCAGGGATGGCGACGGGAGCCTGAGGCGTGATCATGCGTCTACATTTGCGGTTAAGCATTTGAACCGACATATAGAATTCAACTCAACTTGTACAGACAACAAGAAGATGGCAAACCTCCTTGAGTGCACAAAGGCCTAAGCCACAGCCTAAGGTTGCTCAAAGGAAGTTGCGCCCAGAGGCTCTGGGGGAATACGCAAGCGCTGTTGCACGCAAACTGCCGAAACCCTGGACTATAGCGCCGATCGGACCCCTTGCTCAAATGAGATATATAGCTTGCTTTGCGGTGGCATGAAGCATATTGCGCGCGGGTCTGGGATTGTGAGGAGAGAGAGGAGAGCTTTGCTACAATCTAACTGGGGGTTAGAGGATAGAGACAAGCTTGGATTTTTGAGTTGCAATGTCGGGATACTGGTTTCAGCTTGCTGAGATCTGGATCGGTACACAACGTTTCCACCATCCACCATCATCATCTCTGCTGGGTGCTGAATCTAATAAACCATACGGCATGGACTCCCCGTCTTACACCGTAACGCTTCGAGATCCCACGAACACACCTCGGCATATCCTGTAAGACCATGCCTAGCCCTGTTCTCAAGCCTGCACGATAAGCGTGCGATGGCGCCCGTATCACGCAACCTGGCCAGTTTTCTGTAGCTCGGAAGGCGGAACATACGCAAGTCTTCAGCATATAGTCTGCACGCACCTTGTTCTCTGGATTTTTCAACAACTTGTGGAGCTTGCTTAGCGCACTTTGTAGTCATGGACTCGTCTGCATTCAGTGCGTAGACCTCGTTTCTCCTGCGCGTCTGCTCGTCAGCTCATCTGCTCATACCTAGATGGAACGGAGGCCACCAACACTGAGAATCATGATAGCGAGATCAAACACATATGTGTGGTGGGCGCTGGTCCCGTCGGCCTAGGTGCTGTCAAGATTGTGAAAGATGCTCCGGAGTTCAAAGAGGGAAAATGGACGGTCACCGCTTTCGAAGCCCGGGACAACCTGGGAGGGATATGGTGAGTAACTCGTACAGCGATGAGTTTGAACAGAGTCGCTCATTAATATGGCATCATCATGCAGGTATCCTGCGCCTGCCGACGCCGATCCGCCTCTCACCGCACTCTACGATTCCCTCACCACGAACACGCCCCACCCACTCATGTCCTACACTTCCTATCCATGTGCTCCGGAAACGCCATTATATCCCCCAGCGTCAACGGTACTCGCGTATCTCCACGACTATGCGAAGACATTCGACCTCCTTCCCCACATATGTTTCAACACCGGTGTTGCGTCGATGCACTGGGATTCGAGTACCCAGAAGTGGGACATCACTGTTACAGGAGGCGAGACTCACCAGTTCGATCTGGTTCTCATCGCAAATGGCCATTACCGCGTCCCTCGGATACCGGCAACGAAGGGTTTAGATGCGTGGCGTGCTCAAGGCAAAGTGACGCACTCTGCCTGGTACCGCAGGCCAGAAGGTTACACCGGGAAGATCATCGTGATTGGGGGCGGGTATAGCGGCATGGACGTCGCGTCTGAGACCCGACCCTTCGCAAAGGAGGTCATTCATTCTATCACAGGCGCGCCCCACGAGGACGAAGATGGTGGCAAGTTTAAGAGACGGGGCCGCGTCGCGGAATACCTAGACGCGTCCGAGGGGAAGGTAGTCTTCGAAGATGGGACAACAGAGAGCGGGATCGACAACGTCATACTCGCTACCGGGTACCAATTCAACTTCCCATTCCTCTCTGAGCCGGAGGTGGTTCCCTCACTGCCGGCACAAGTTCCGCCGATCCCTCCTACGCTGCACAATACCACTTACCACATTTTCCCACTTGCAAAACACCTCTTCCCCTTGACCACCTCGTATCCGCCGTCAAGCCTCGCGTTCCTCGGACTTCCGCTTCGCGTCGCGCCTCTACCGCTGGCGGAGATTCAGACCCAAGCCGCGCTCAAGGTTTTCACCGATCCCAGCACACTAGACGTCGAGAAGGAAGCGCAGGCGCTTCGGGCGCGTTACGAGAGCTTCCGCTCCGTCAAAGGGGACAACGAGGTCGCGATTGCGGACGCATGGTTCCGCTTTGGCTTCAAGGAGCAGTTCGACTACCGTGATGAACTGTACGAGTTTGTCGGGACAGAGTACCGCATTCCGAAATGGGAGCGGGAGCTGTTTGAGCAGAAGGACTTGTTGCGCGAGAAGTGCAGGGAGCTTGAACGTCGCGGGGAGGCGGAGGCGTGGCTACGTGGAGTTGGGTCAGGGACCGATCCGGTGCAGGAGTGGGCTGACTTCATGTGGAAGGTTCTCCAGGGAACGGACCATACAAAGAGTTGAAGGGTTTCCGGCGCGTATCAGATTACACAGGTCTGCACTTGGTGAGTATTCGTGAAGGAGTCTCCATTGTCGTCCTAGTCATTGATATCCATCTCCGATAGGTTCCTCTACCACGTCGCGATAGTCATCATAATCGGGTTTTTGTATTCCGTAGGTAAAGTTTGCTATGACTACATGAAGAGGGTTATCACAAAGGCACCATCTTGTGCGATTGCGTTCGGCGGCAGGGAGTATGCTCACGTGTGGGTGCCATGAGGCGAGTACATCTCGCATCGCTTACCGTCGGCTTCTCCAGCTTCGCACTCATTATAAAGTCGTGTCCAGTAGCAGGAGTCATGGTACGCATCGCCAACTACTCCCCGCCACTCCGCGACCGACAGAATCGATGCCGCAATCGTCTAGCGCAGAAACCGTGACGTTCGAACCTCCATATCATGGGCGCGATGCGGCATCGCTCGAGAGCCTCCCCGTGGAGCTGATCACGCAGATCATCCGCGAATTGGAAGGCGATCCGCTTGCCCTAGCGGCATGTGCGTCCCTGAAGAAGTCGTGGCGGACGTTCTGCCTGCCCTACCTATACAAGCGGATCGAGATGAAGCAGCCCACGGAGCGCAAGCTGCTCGCCTTCCTCATCTTCCTCGAGGCGAACCCGAAGCTCCGGCGCCTCATCAAGAGCCTGCTATTGAACACAGCCGCGGGGACGGACGCGCTACTCGCCCTGCACTCGATCGACCTCTTCACGCGCATCGTGGCGTGCCTGCCGAACCTCGATTGCCTGGCCATTCGCCGGATATGGTTCAAGCAGTTCGAGCCTCCTAGGGGTGCGGGACTCTTCGGTACCGACGACAGGATGGATCGCGCGAACCCTATACCGCTGCGATTGCTCATAGTGAACTCGTGCCTCGCTGGCCCAGACGGGACGCTAGGCGAACTTCCGTTCCTCTTCAACGTCTTCTCGCTATTCAAGCTCAAGAAACTTTGTTTGTTGGGACTCTTGCCGCCACAACCAGCGATCTGGGATATTCGACATCGATCGCGCCAGAGGGAAACCCTCTCTGTGGAGCACCTCGAGATATGGACACCCTTGTCTTCGGAAGTTGGCAAGGTGGTCGCGCAAGAGTTATGTCTTAGGATAGAAGCGGATACCATCCGCAGCTTGAGCATCGTCAAGGCGAACCGTGCTGCCGTCCTGGCTGCGGGTGCAATTGTCGTAATGGTCGGCCAGAACCTGGAAGCGTTCATGCTCGATGTTTCCAAAGTAAAGTATACCGATTTCGATAAGGAGCCCAGTAAGCACCGTCCGGTCGTCGTTCGCACACAATCACGTGGGATCTGACAATGCGTCGTTTGCAGACCTTGCGGAATGCCTCGGCTTGGCAAGATGCATCAAGCTTCGGGTGCTCACTTTCTATGTCGCGGTCGAGCTCTCCTCACGCCCAAGTCCCGGGCACAGACACTGTCAACTTCTGGCGAGAATACTTGGAAGCCCTCCCCCCGCTCTCCGCACCATCGTCGTAGTCCTAAGGGTGAAGCGGTCGTCTCAGGCGTCGCCTTCGTCAGCGACACTGTCTCCGTCGCAGCTGGCCGAAAGGACCGATCTGCCTGCGGTTGAGAAGGCGGTGTTGGATCACAGCTTCCCGCATCTGGAGGCTTTTAACGTGCGTGTGGAGCTGGATGGGCAGAACATTGACCGCAAAGGATGGTTGGAGGAGGTGGGCCGCCTTCTACCGCGCCTGAAGAACAGTGGACTGCTCACAATTGGGCAGTGACCGATTTGACGTATCGCCTGTGTACTGTGGTCGAAGGGGACCTTCGATACGTAACCTATGTTTGAATAGTATAGTACAGCCACTATATCCGTACCCAATGGTTACTCGGATGTGGTGAACAGCTCAGAAGAATTGTATTCGTTCTGGGTACTAGGAGGCTAGGTACGAGTATCGACTACCGCAGGTGTTGGGCGTCAATTTGACGATGAGCACACGTGACCGTGGTGCGAGGCGGACTCGCGCGGCGCCTCATTGCGTTTAGCCGCCACTAGCATCGGCCTTTCCTCTCGTTCCCTCGTCGTCCTCGCTCTTGTACCTATTGCTGTCTTGAATCGCGCTAGCTACTGAGGAAAGATTTAGATTGAGACTGCTACAGCTGAGGATCAAGGTTCCCGGCGTGATACCCATTGCTTGCTGCGGACTGGCACTCGTCAGTGTAATCCCGGTCGCGTCGCGTCTGCGGTATAGCGTCGCCTTCGTGTAATTGGTGAGTGTGTTGTGCATAACTACTTCTGGTGAGGATGGGATGGGTTGAGAATGCTGTGTGTATGATGGCGAGATCATAAACGTCCGTTGCGCTGGGACGCCGTGGCGTTCTAGACATGGTATTACTGGGGAATTCATCACGGAAGCAGGATATGCTCAGATACCAAGGAAGCTTTTGAGCGCGTAGTTCTTTTACATTTCTTGTTGGCTGTTCGCCACAACGTCGGGCTATGAGATACTCTAGATTAGCATTGTAACAGGGCAGCGACGCAACGTGAACTCCCTGCACTCGCCCATTTGCTTGCCGGGCATGACCCGCGATCGTCGCCCTGCTAAATCGCTCGTAGAGTTCGAAGTTGACATTTATCTTTCAGACTCACATGAATCCCTACTCTTCTACCTCTCAGGCGACAGACTGGTGGCGATCCTCGCACGTCCCTCCCCACTCACAGCCTCACCATCAACACATCCACCAACACCCACCTCCCCTTGTATCACCAGCAGTTCATCGCATGGCAAACCCTACAGGATACCCGCCATTTGACCCGGCTCCATTCACTGAGCTTATGGGTGTATTTGTGTCGGCCCTCGATAAGAACGAGAATCACATGGCGATGCGATTGAACAAAATTGAGACTACCTTGGGCGGAATAGCAAAAGCGACGACCGAGGCGCTCCAAATCGCTCATACCACCCGTCAGGAGACAAAAGAAGGACTGGATCGTCTTCAAGCTGCCATCATGAACGCAGCCAAAAGTTCTCGTATAAATCACGAGAAGGTGCAGACACTTCTTGGCGCACAAGACATGGAAACGCAGGAAGAAGGGACTTCGCTCTTCACTCGGATGCAACTACTAGAACAAACTATCGCGGAGTTGACCGAGAGTGTGAGTGATCCGGACGCTGCTCGTGAGTACCTCCCCAGGATTGATGCCGCCCCTCATCCTGCTCAAGTTGTTCTATCTAGGACCCGCGATTGTCAGGCATGAAGCAGCCGTCAACACAAGCCCTAAACTACGACCACTGTCCGATGCAGCCGTTGACACCCTTGACTTGGAAGTGCCACCGCAACGTGCGGATACTGGGGTGCAGACGAGTATCCGTACTTTTGCTGAGTCTGCGGTGTCACCTCCGCCGGAAGTTATACAACGGTCGACTTCGCACTCCGCTCCCCACCAGCCATTGCAGTTCCCCGGAGGTAGGACATGTATTAGCCCCCTCGCATCAATGACCCTGACAATGCCCAAGCGCCCTCAGCCAGTCAATCATCTACAGTGCCCTTCGTCGTACAGCCTTTAGTGCCTGCTCATTGGACGCCAGGCGGCGATTACAGCGGTAGGCTCTTCGACCATGGTCTCTGGCATTTTTCTCACTACCCGCTGCAGATGGTACGAGCTCCTCAGGCGTGAGCAAGGGGACATCACCTTCATCGATGCCTCGGATCGTCGCCAGCGGTGTTGACGAGCAGCTCAGTTTGCCTTCGTCGTCCGAAGCTCGGGCGAGCTCTATCTTCGAGGAAAGAGAGATCCTCAACAGTCTCCGCCCCGATGTAGACCACTCCCAGACTGCGAGTTCACCGTCTGTGGCGTCTACTTCGCGTACCCCAGAGATGGGCCCGAGGGCCAAACCTTCCATCCCATTACCACGCCGGAATACAGTGCTCCCACAGACCTGTGCTGTCTCGTCGCAAACGAATGCTCCTTCTAGCACCATTGCGTCCACCTCTGCTCTGGGGCTGATAACGCCTACTGCTACTCAAGGTGCCTCAACATCCGGGCAATCGTCGACAAGCCCCCCACAGCCGCCGAAGGTCTCACCCCCACTACCTAGACGTTCAACATTGTTGGCAAGCCTACACAACTCCGCCGGACGCGTAGCCGGCCCTCTTTCTCTTTCGCTCGGTCGTCCAAGGCCATTCCCGAACACTGGCCCGGCTGCTCCGGCCACCTCGTCGATATCATTGTCGTCAATTTCTAGCCAGTCACAGCCCGTAGCGAGCCAAGTACTCCAATCGCCCGAAAGTTCCGACTCCTTATCGTCATTGTCGTCGCTCTCCTCGACTCCCCAGTCTCAGACGCAGTCCCAAGCACAGACACAACCGCGAACACTCGAACGCACGCGTGCATCTGAACGTATCCGGGCAACCTCGACGACTTCAGACTCCATCAGTGCGCACAATGTCAGTGCGACGCGCGACAGTTCGGCGCGTGGCCGCAGTCGTAGTGCAACGCGCGGGGGCAAGGCAAGTGCTAGTGCGAGAGTCGGTATGAAAAAGGAGCGGAGCGACCCAGACGTATCTGGCCGCGCCGCAAAGAGACGCAAGACTATAGGTGATACCAGCGATATTGGGATGGGGGACGACGATCCTTCGTCGTCGGCATCCGCCTCCACGAGGGGTGGCAAGACGAGTGTCCGGGGCGGTCGAGGTCATGGTCGTGGTCGTGGCCGTGGGAGAGGTCGCGGCGGATCTGCAGGCATGACTTCGAGTCGTGGCAAGGCGAAAGAAGGAAACGACGACGCTGAAGACGATGATAGCGAGAGTTCGTCCGAGCCGCAGGGCAAAGGCGCCAAGTATGAGCCGCCCCGCGTCGGCACAGACTGCCCATGGCCGGACAAGATCGACGGCGATGAAGCCTATCAGCGAGAGGTGCGTGGATTGCCTTGTGTCGATAAACTGCTCGTTTACGAAGGCCTCCAACAGTTCGTGCAGTGCGATAAGTGAGTTTATCCCGCTAGTCTTGTACGCCCCTCCAAGCTGACAATTGTTGTAGCTGTGAGGCCTGGTACCACTTCGGGTGTGTGGGCTTGCGCATAGGCGACCCCCGTCTTGAACCGGATGCACAGTTCATATGCCCTCCCTGCGAAAGTTCCGAGTAAGTGCCACACAGCCATCCCGTTTTAGGACCTCTCACTTACCACCCTTTTATCCAGGGCTATCCGTATGTCATTCTCGAGCTTCTCGGCTGACCTATAGCTGATTTGAAACGGACAGGGGAGCAACGTCAGGGGCTGCGTTTCCAAGAGGCGGCTTGCTGCCGCCCGGATTGCGACCGTCCAGGACTTGCGTCGGAGACGAACGAGTACTTTGTCGAACGTATCATTGGACGGCGTCCGTACGACGCCGACCTCGCTGCAGGAGTCAAGCGGCCGACGAGATTCCTCTGGCTCGTCAAGTGGGATGGGTACGTGTTATCCTCCCCGTGCTCCCCATGTCATACAGTGATCGTGGCAGCGTGGCTGATTGTCTCATGCGTGCAGGTGGAAGGCTGAGTTTGCGTCATGGACCGAGCGCGAGCACTTGGGCGACTGCGCGCGGCTCATCGAAGAATTCGAGCACGCGGCGGAGATCGAGGGCCGTCATATCGACAAGCTCAACAGTGTCATTGTGTTAAATGAAGGTTCCGCCGTTGGATGGTAATGGGTTCAACTCCGCAGCTGATCCCCGCGAAGTAGTGCCCTTGTCGCTACTGCCTGCGGTGTTCCTTGAAGCAGTTCCGTTGTTATATTGTAAAATTATAGGTCTCCTCGCGTCTGTCTTGTTCTCGTTATCGCTATCGTAGTTCTGCTTTTATATCGTATGTGTTTTGTAGCATAGTCATTCTTCGTGCGGATCGCAATCTTGTGGATGTCGCTGCGTTCTTGTGAAGGCCGTGCATGTACATACCCTGGTCACTCTCTTGCACGTTCTGCACTGGTACCATCGCATATATACATGATGCCAGTTCTCCCATCGCCCAGTCTTACAATACGTGTACGAACGCATATTTGGTGAGTAGACATCGATTCATATGATGACGGCCTCATACGAGTACAAGTGATACAAACTACCTGAATCGGTATACGAGATGAAGTGTACAGGAAACCGTGTGTGGGGAGACTGGCAACCTAGTGAACCCGAAACTATGCAGCACCGAATCTATGACGACCGCCGACAATTCTGATCCTCTTCAAGAATGCCTCAGGCCTTGAATATCCGCAAAAGACGGCTCTCGGTGACGATCCGTGTGCGGCAGAGCGGGCACTCGCGCGTGCTCTTCATGATCAGGTCGGAGCACCCGCGACATAAGGCGAGATGGCTACGGTCATCCATGAGCAGGGCCGTCGAGAACGATTATCGAAGCCATAACACGTACCCGCAATCGACAATCGCGATGTTTGCCTCCTCGTCCTGACAGATCACGCATAGACCGGTGCGCTCGAGTCGAGAGGCCATGGCCTGTGCCTTTGGCGTGAGCGTGCTCATAGGCGGCGGAGACGCAGCAGCTTTAGGCGGGGTCGACGGCGCAGGAGGGGCCGACTCGGGGGACTCAGAAGTCTCCGAAGTGGCCATCTGCTGATCACTAGATTGTCGCTCTTCAGTTGCCGATTCAGTTGGCTCCTGTCCGCCAGTTGTACTGGAGGCTTCCGCATGAGTCTCGGAGGTCCGGGAGTGGTCTGCCTGTTGCTCAGCTCTTAACGACTCCTCCACAGCTCTCCGCATATCTTCCTCCTGCATCCGTTCCTCCTCTTCTGCTCGCGCATGCGACTCACGCTCCGCGCGTTCGGCGTCGAGCAGGGTCTTCACCCGCGCCACGAGGTCGCCCTTCTCCACGACGAGTCGGACGTTCACATGGTTCTTGAACAGGATCTCCTTGAGGGTGCCTATCGAGAGCCGCGACAGCTGCTCGTCCGACATCTCCAGCAGCTCGTCGATGCTGGGCACTTCGATAGGTGGCGCGGGAGACCTGGCGCGTGGCGTGGAAGACGCAGATGCGGACCGTGGGCGGGCGGATGGCGGAACGTTGAGATGATCCGGATGCGTCGACTGGGTATGACGGGGCGGGTATCCAGGTGGTGGCGCATACTGTGGGTGGTGGGGGTGTGTCGGTCTGGCTTGCTGCTGGTGCGGGTGCTGATGTGGGGCGTGCGGATCGAGGTCAGGGCGCGGGAAACGACTTGGTCCGGACGTAGTGCGCTGCCGAGGTTGGTACGGCGGTCGTTGTGCGTACGCGTACTGTTGCTGCGGCTGCTGTCGTGGCGGGGGCGTCTGGGAGGATGAGGCACCCCCGCCCATTGCGTCCATCGCCCTTGTGAAGAAGCCGCGCGGTCGAGTATTCGAATGATTCGGTACAGAATGTTTCCTGTAATAGCTCTCATTTGCAGGTGGCAGGCAGCCGTTAGGTCCTCTAGCTGCTACTAGCCGCTCGATAAACTCGTCCTTCTCGAGCACGCCCGCGACGTTGATGCCATACGCCTTAGCGTACTTCTTGAGCTTCGCCATGGGGAGCTGCTTAAGTTGACCCTTGCCGCTCGCAGTGACTATACGCTTATACCATTAGGATTCCTGTGGTGCACAAAGGTTCGATATCGAATAACCTACTTTGCAAATTCTCGATGCAGAAGCCGCAAACGGGAACAGGGTCGTACCCGCTCTCTGCGCCACGGCGCGGCATAAGCGCTTGGAAGTCGGTGCATGAATGGCAATAGGAGTATCCTGCAAGTAGCTCTGTCCGTTAGTGCACCCGTTCCAAGACTTCGACAGCCTATGTAGCACGAAGCGAATGATCCGGACGGAGACGCACCACAGTGGTTGCACTTGCGTGATCGGGATATTAGGATGGTGAACTCCTTGTTGCACTTCCTGCACGACGGCTCGTTGGCCGTATACTCAGGTGGTGGGCCGCTCAGCAATGGTAAACCTCGCCCATCCGACATGGTGGTTTGTGTCAGGAAGCAACTGTGCAGAACAAGGTGACCGTCGTAGTCAGCAAGAGCGCCGTTTCCAGCACGTTCGGCCGTAGGTACCAAGGCAGTGGCCGATCTCCGATCTGAACGGAATTCCCAAGCGCTTGTACTTTGTCAGCGTTCGGTATGGTCACTCAAACATCTATGTACTAGAGCGTTCCGTTGTAAGTCTGACTCAGTAAGTATATGGCAGTGATTCACGGAACAGAGAGGGTGGTACCGAAATAAGAGACTGGGCCTGGTAGACTGGGGAGTGTGAGTGGGCTGACACACTTATGAGCAACTACTCAGCATAGCAACTTGACGCAGTGGAAGCGTGCAGGGCTCATAACCCTGAAGTCCCTGGATCGAAACCAGGAGTTGCTAGATATTGTCGTCTTTTTTTCCGTTTGCTTTCCTCTCCTATTTCCGAGACTCACAAGGCTGCCGAACCTCTCCCGCAGCCTCTTGCTCTATACACAGTCCAAACTCCTCGCAAATACACATGATGCAAATGATCAGTGCTTAGCTCTGGTTAGTGTGATCATTCCCATCTGGACGCCGTCGCACAACGGTCGCAGGACACTCTCATCCCTCTTGTGCACCTCTATCGCGAACAACCTTGCGGCGCGACCTGTCTGCAGCGTGCATATATCTGGGTTGATTATCGTAACTTCCTCTTTTGAACAACTCCTTGCATTATGTCTGCTGGCTAAACAACGGGCATATATCGGATGTAGAGTTCGGCGATTCCCGGGCTTCTTTGCGGGACTGAATGTGCTTCCGGATCGGTGTGCATCTTGGTACGTGCGTTTTTATTTGTACTATCAGTTTGCCTTCCATATTCGCTCCGGCGAGGGTTTCGTTGTGAAGCCGTACGTCGATGTGACTCGGCACCGCTGACGCGACGAGGCCGTATTGTCATCCCTTCTCCTGGCAGTCGCCGAAACGGTTTGTTCTGGGTGTTCGTAGTTGCTTCGACTCGTTTGGTATCTTCTCCTTGACTTGCATCCTACGACGCTTGTAACGGATCCGCTTGCACTGCGAGATTCCGTCTGCCCTGACATTTCCCGAGGTCTTGCCATAACCGTCAGACGCAGGGAACGTTAGCGCGGTCATAGATATGAAATTACGACGGGTACAGTTGACGATTAGAGCAAGGTATCGAGATGGACGGAGGCGGGTAGATGGGGAATAGCGCCTCAGCGTAGTCCCCACGCACTCGCTCCGAGTTATGGCTTGCATTCATTGCAGAACAACGCAGAGCAGCATTTCACTGACTTCGCGTTGTCCTGCTGTGATACCTTCCTTATCTTCTCTGCTCCGCCCCCTCAGATCTCCGGTCGTGCATGTTGCTGTCGCCACGGTTCCGCCTGCCTCCATTGGATCGGCTCGCGACACCGCTTCGGTCGTACGCTGGACATCGATTAGCAACTTCTCGACAGGTGCTGATAGGCAGGGGAAACACGAGTACGGCCTCATCGATGGATGATTCAGGACCGATATAGGGAGAATTCAGTAGCGTCGAGTCTCGAAGGAAAGGATGGGGGGTCGGATGGTGGTGGATAGAGGTCAAGGAGAGCTGGAGGGGAGGGTGAGACCTGGGGAGAGTGTCCGTGCGAGTTACACGCGGAGAATGCATGTTGTCCGCGTGTGAGACTTCGGATACGGCGCCCGGGTCATCCGACAGATTGAACCTTGATATGTTTGTAATGCCGAGTCTTTGAATGGACTGCGCAGCTGGAGACGTGCACCTGTTCCTGTGTGGGTGCACGATACGAGGAGACGAAGGACGCCAAGGTAGATGGGCGTGGTCCTCGTGGCCGTCACATGAAGAGAGCGCATATAGTCCGATTGGCAGGCAGTTGAGGCAAGAGACTATCGAAGCGGTGCGCCGATCATATCGATACGATCGCTAGGCTGGGAAGGGAGCCGAGCGTTGCCCAGACTCCAAAGCACAGTCCAAACGTGTTGTAGGAAGGCAGGCGTAGCCCCGGCGTGAGGGCACGAGGGTCGATATGGGCCTCTTCACCACAAAAGAACAACGCTTCTTCTATCATTAGCTTCTCCGCGAGCGTGTCGTCCGTATGCCCAAGACAAAAGGAAGGAAAATAGGGGCTTCAGGTTGCAACTCCGACCGTCGAGGGGTGTGAACCCGCTGATAGTATGACGAAACCACATGCACTAAACTTTGATGACGGTGTAGTCCCTGCCCAGATGCAAAACTACATGCCCTCGTCCTTAGCAACGGTGGGACGAAGTTGCAGGAAGGGAGGAAGACTGCTCGCTATGGTCGGCCTGGCGTGCGACAACTGGGAGTTGACGCAGACCTGAGTACGGAGACAGGGAGCACGTCGTAAGGGCAGGTGAAGGAGGTCGACTGCCCAAAAAATTTGTCTTCTGGCCTTTGACTTCGCTTATCAGGTCGATCGCATACTATATTCGAGCACCTTCCTGAAATGAAAATGCGACTCTTTTAGCACGGACGGCTCCGGGAAATCGGTTTTCCCCATTCTGTCATAAGGTGCCAAAATCCTGCAAAAATGAGGAACATAAAAGGGAAAGCCGCCCATACTTGCCAACCCCACTCGTCCCCCTTTTCTCTCCTCCCCCCAGCAACATCTGTCGAGCCCTACCATGTCCCAAGATGCGCCCAGCTGGACTGCTCTTCCGCCGACAACGTCCCATCCAAGCCTGCAGAACTTCATAATCCAACACTCACCCGTGCCACCGGCGAGCGCTAGCGCTAGCGCCGGTCGTCGACCGGGTCGCAATGGGCCGCGCCGGCGCTACCCCCAAGATGTATACGACATTCTAAGCGGTACGTTCATGTTCATCAACGTCCATGGTCGATGGCAGCCGTTTCCCTTCGTGTGCGAAATGCTACTCTACGAAAGCCCACGAACGACGCATTTATTATGGCGTCCCATCAGATACATGAGAAAGGCCTTCAGCATTCCATCTGATCCCACCTCCTCGCTTGTTGGTTCTGGCTCATATCTTGTCTCGAAAACATCTTACGTCGGCGCTTCTCCATATGTAGAGCTATGGAACAGATCATTGACGTGCTTCCCTTCTTTTGCTATGTCATGCGTACAGACTATTACAACAACGTGAGCAAATACCCCACAAGAGGAGAATTCGAGAACCTTGTGGCACAAATCAAAACTATCCCAGGATGCGAAGACTACAATGCCGACAAAGCGTACACGTACTTTGCCGGCAAACGCCAGGCTAAAGGCGACACAGGCGGGAAGGCCAAGAAGCAAGGGCAGGCTAAAAATCAGCCAAAATCTCAGCAGTCCACCAGTGCGGAGATCCGTAAGTACCTGCGAAGTGCCCTGCAATCATCCGGACGCACCCGCTCACGGACTACGACCATGCAGTATACCCGTCGCTGGCCAACGAGAAGTCCGCGTTGGCCAAACTGGACGTGCTCCTCACAGAAACGCCAGACCCGACAGACGACATCGTGAAGATATGGGCGGCCCGGATCGGCAAGGGCGTATGGCCCGAAGACATCAAGACGTATGCGGCCTTACGACGGGCCAAAAGACCCTCCGAAGATGTGAGCCGCCACACGAAATTGTGGGAGACGGGATACTGATGGCCCGTAGAATGTCGTACAGCCACCGCCGCGTGCACCGTCCACAACGGCTTCCCAGTTACCGACGCCGGAGTCGTCGATCTCGCCAGAACCGCATTCGGCACCGACGTCACCTGTCGTCGAATCGAGCTGGGGCAAGGTCGAGATTGAGGAGGACGTCAAGGACCAGCTTGTGTCCGACGACGAGGACGAGCCCTCAAGTAAGGGTTAATGTCCGTTAATCTATGAAGACGCACGGTGTTCATGGACATTCCCACTACAGCCACCGAAATGCAAAACCAAGTCCAGCTGGAGCCGCAACATATGCCCGGTCCTTCGTTGTCACTTATAGCGGATGAACTCAGCAGAGCGCTATATTCGCCTCCTGATGATAGCTGGACGAAGCCTCAGATGAAGTTCAAAGACGTTACGAGATGGCTGAAAGAGGAGGGGACTGCAAACGCGTTCCTAGAACGCCTAGGCAAATCGGCTCCGCGACAGCCGATACCAAATCTGCCCCGAAAGCCTTCAAACCCTATTGGCGGCAGGGTATTAACATGAGACCTCCCTCCCCAGACACTCACACATGTATTCAGGTGGGTCATTTAGGCCGACGTCGGGGCCTACGAGCTCTAGCTTACACTTCGTTATAGACCTCGCACCATCCACCTACTACCTGCATTCATTTTCGAGATGTCCATACCTCGTACCACGCACTTTTCGCTCTTCGCCATGTTCTGCCGTTTGCTTTGTTCATCGTCTGTCCTTCCTCGTGAATCGTTCTCGCTCCCGGTACCTTAGCCGTGACATAATGTAGTAATGTACACACCGCTAGTCCTGTATTCTTTGTATCCATATCGCGCCGCTGTACAGTCTGCGGACGGCCAGACCAGTTATCCGTGTTATGAGGCAACAATCGACTTGTATGCCGCTCTTGTGCCACTCGAATTCCTCCCCCCCTAATCCGATCACTCCGTTCTCGAAACGCCATGGACTACCTGACGTGCCCACGACGATATTGAGCATGTTACGCACGGCATCGATTCTGACAGCCCGGAAATATCGCCTACAGTCGGCTACGCTCCGGATGCCGTTCCTCCGCTCTCTTCAACAGCCGCCGCATCAGCTCCACCCATTGCTGGATCCCCTCCTCGCCCCCTGCCTCTCCGACCCCACGCACCCACTCTTCTGCAAGCCCCGACCGCTCGAGGTCCCTCCATTCCTCGCGCAGCACGCCCTTCGCGTCGTACATCTCGACTTCCCAAGCGGGCACGCGTGTAGGATGCCCTGCGAAGGCGTGCAGCGCGTCTCGGTACTCGAACTGCTCGTGCCCGTCGAACCGGTGCCACGCCCGCGCGATCGCGAGTTCGAGCGAGTCGCCTTCGGCTTCCAAAGGCGTGCCGTCTGCCTGACTCAGAGGAGCGTTTGACGAGGCAGCCGAGGTGCCGGTGCCGGCGCCGGGGCTCGAGGGAGGGCGCCGCGCGGAAATTTGGGCGCGAAGGGCTTCGTAGCGGGAGATGATATCGATCGCTTCTTGGGTGGGATCGAGGGCGTCTGGCTGCGCGAAGACGTGCAGGACGGCACGCATCTGCGCTTCGAGGAGCGGTAAGGGGGCGACGCGCACGGGGAGGCCGATGAACGCTATGCTCGAGGCGGGCAGTTCGTCCGCGTCTACTAGGGGGAAGATATGCCGTGCGAGAGGGAATACGTGGTATGTTGAGTTGTACAGCGCACGAGGCAGGGGTGGTACTGGGGGTGGTACGGCTTGGCGAACTATGTCTGGGCCAAGGAAAGGGAAATCGATCTTGTACCCCGTTGCAAGCACCGCGCAGCCGATTCCAGACTCTTCCGAGCCGTCTTCGAAGACCACCTTCCCGTCCTGTGGGTCAAGGTATTTGGCGACCCGGCCTCTGATTTTCAGGCGACTGTCGCGCATATACTCGCGCACGGCGCCCGTGACGGAATGTACGACGGTGCGGCCGGATGCGAGCAAGTCTGTGCAGAGATCTTGGCCACTCGGTCCGGCTCCGACGACAAGTACTGTACGTGCGTCGCCAAAGTCTGCTGGATTGCGGTAATAGACCGCGTGGAATGCCTTCTTCGCTTCGAGCCATGCATTAAGTCCGGGGGTGTTCGGGAAACGGGGGATACGGTAGTGCCCATTGGCCACGATGAGGTGGTCGAAGGTGATCGTCTCGTCCGAGTTTGCTTGTGCGAAACGTACGGTGACTGTCCATTTGCCAGATATACTGTCCCTCGTGGTCGATAGAACTGGGGTATTGAGCCGAATGTGAGGAGTGAGTTCGAAATGCGCCGCGTAAGCCTTCATGTACTCCAGCACCGTCGAAGCGGGTGGAAATAACGGGGTGCTCGGCGGAAATGAAAATGATGTGTACGCCATGACGGGATGTGGTAGGTTCGTCGTGAGCGAGTCATATAGCGGTGTGAGCGGAGGGTCGCCTATGGCAGGAGCAGGGAGCCTGCAGAAGTCGAAGGTTACGTTAGACTCAAATTGACATCGTATGCTAAAAACGGTGGATCACGTACCATATGCCGCCAATTTCATCGCGTGCTTCAAACGCCGTAACCGTCCAGAGTCCGTCCTTGTGGTGCTGCGAGTCCTTGATGATCTTGACGGCTGCTAGCCCGGCAGGGCCTGCGCCGATGACGCAGATGCTCCGGCGGTTCTCATTCAGCCTTTGGAATTCTTCTACCACTGCACAGAGCGGATATGCGTGCGATATAGTGGTCTTCGTGAGCAGTCGCGACGTGCTAAGTGAAAGGGGTGCTATGTACGTGTGCTTGGGATCTCCATGACTTAGGAGGCCCTTGTACCTGAAGACTCTACTTGTCTAGTCGATAGAGTGGAGTTGAGGTGAGGGAGAGGGCAATATTTGTAGCCTTGTCGGCCGCCTGAAGTTGGCCGTTGTCTGTCGATGGTCGTGGTTGGCGGTGAAGCCTGGACGCAGCTGTGCACCAGAGCGCAAGAACACATGTCGATCACGAAATACATTGACCGGCCCGGAAGCCTAAACGCCTCGGCACCGCCACCGATCGAGACCTGCACCGGGCACACGTCTTGTGAACAGTGTGAACCTCTTCGTATACGACTACTAGCTTGAGATCCTCCGCGAATGCTGCATCATCTACTTTGCATCTGTGATGTGTCATTCTGTGGCTCAACGAGACATATAAGAAGATAACGCCTTATACAATCACACATCTAACGACACAGGACTCGCTTAGTACTGGTACATCATCCAGATGTCTACCTCAAACATCAATACATCGAGCAGGATGGGTTCAACGACGCTTGAAGACCAGTGGAGCGCGCTTCGGGCTATTTCACATACAGTCAGCACACGGGTTCATGACTCAGAGCCGACGACGAGAGCAGAAATGGAGCTTACTATATGGTGAGTGTATTATCAGTCTCCAGAAGACGCGCCCTGCGTTGCTCGAACGTTTCTCCTACGAACTGTGGCTCTTCCCGAACTTCCACCTTATACCGCGAGACAATCATCGACAGCACTGCAACGGCCTCCGTCTCTGCGAAGCCTCGTCCGATGCAGCCACGCGGGCCCCCACTGAAGGGGATGAACGCGTCGCGCGGGTAGTTCCCCAAGAATCGTTCTGGCTTGAATGCCTCCGGGTCGTCCCAGTATCGCGCTGTGGCCCAATCGTCACTCTGTGAGTTCCTTGCCAGAAAGGCGAGCACAGAGAAGACACCCACGATTGTGGTGCAACGAGCTAGTACACAATGCGAGGTACGATCCACGAGGGACCGGGATCGTTGCCTTCTTCCCCGCGGGGTTTGTCACCGTGAATGTCGTGTCTTCTGCGCTCTTCTTGGGGATGGTGATTACGGGTGCGAAGTGTCGAAGTGCCTCGTGGAAAACGCTGAGCTCGGCGGCGAATGAGTGCGGGAGAAAGAGGGCAGAAAGAGAACGCACGCCATCGCATACGACAAGGAGCTGAACTCGTCATATGTCTAAGAACGGTACATTCAGTGAGTGATATCCTGCGTAGAGGATGTCGCGCAAGGATACTGACTGGAGCCCGGTCGGATGGCAGAATGGACTTGATGTTCTGGTAGAACTTCTCTTGTTCCTCTGGGTACAGTGCTAAGAAGATGAAGGCGTACGCCAACGTGTGCGCTGTCGTCTGTGAGCCTCAAGATGGTCAGAAAGTTCATCTAGCACACGCGAGTGGCGACGAACTTCATATCCGGCCACCAAGAAGATGAAGACGTTCCCTATACGAAACTGCGATTTCAGAGAACTCTTCTATGTTTCAAGTTATATCAAGACGTACCGAACAGCTCACTATCGGTGAGCTTTGCCTTATCATCAGCCTCGTCCTCATTCGCATCCAACAGGCTAGTGAATAAATCGTGTCGTTCCTCTTTGATGGTTGCTGACTTGCGGTTCTGCACCATCTCCTTCAGGTACGCCTAGGCCGCCACAGAAACGGTGGCAATAAGTCAGACAATGGGCTCCTCAAGGATTCGTCAGAGGCGCTGCATACATCAAGCTCTGCGTGTGCTCGGGCGAATGCCCGCATCTTAGGCGTGCCGATGCGGAGGAGCCAGGTCGGGAAGACGATCTTCAGGAAGAGATCGTGCGAGACCTTGTATAGTGCGTCCTGCAAATGTCGAATCCCTCGTGAGCGCACGCCACCACATCGTTCGCATTCACGTTCAAGTGCACCTTGAATGTCATCGAGTGTCCGGGAGGCGCGATACCGTCCTCAACCCACGAGATCTGCCTGCCAAAGCCTGCCACGCCGATGACGAGTAGTGTAATCTGCGAATACGCATGCCTACTCGTGAGTGCTGTTTTAGAGCACGAGAGAATGAGCATGGCTGACTCACGCCGACGGTAATGTCTAGGACGTGGTTGATCTCGACCACATCCTTGTCTTCCCATACGTTGTGGAACAAATCCTCGACAATGCGGATCGTCTCGTCCCACACCAGCCTGTTGTTCCTCTACGTCCAGCGTTAGGTCTCTTCGGGCGCGTAAAAGGGCCGATACTCACCTCTGAGAACGCAGGGGCAGCGATCTTTCGCTGGCGTTTCCAGACATCCCCTTCGGTGACGAGGATGTTGGATCCGAACGTTGCAAGTACTTCGTACGTCTCGGTCGGCTTGGGGAACCGCGCACGAGCCCCGAGGACCTCCTATAGCAGTAGCGAGTCCTCCGGGCTTAGATCTATTCCTACACGCAAGTGTGGCCCAGAAGCATACCTTGGTGATCGCCGCATCTGCGATGTAGTACGTGATTCCCGGAGAGGGGAACACATTGACCTGGGGCAGAGCATGTCAGCGCACACCAATGCGTGCAGCGAGCATAGCCATCACTCGGGAGAGCCAGGGCTCAAGTGATCGCAACCAAGACGTACCGCTGCCAAGACGTCCCAACCCGTCTTGGCAAAGTCGGAATGCTTGGTATAGAACATCCATTGCAACCCAGGAGAGATGCCCCGTACGCGGAAGGGAAAGAAGAGAAATCGGTCGTTGAAGAGCGTGCGGAACCCTGGCCAGTTGCTGTTCGGATCCAAACAGCGACCACAGCGTCCGAGGAGAGTGAGAAGGTGCGGTTTCGATTAGTCGATTATAGTCATTATCGACTCTCGCGAAAGCAGAATCGGGGTGACGTACTTTGTGAGTCGGACGACCTGTCGGAACTCTGCGAACTTTCTAACGGCATACAAGACACAGATGAGAGCAAGAGGCAAAGCCGCTTTCTGCAAGGTCAAAGTGAATTCCCACATGTTTCAGGACTCAGTGTAGCGAGGGCTGTTGGATGGTTCAGTGAGATGGGGGGATCTAGGGCGGCGGCCAGTGGTCACAGTACGCAGTCTGGTCGGGTACTGATTATAGACTGTGTTCAGCACAGGAACCCGCTTCCGCTATGCCTCACATATATACCATCGCGGCCCCTGCTCAGCATCCTGCCCATCAGCCCGTGTACTCCAACGTTTCGGTCAAGTCTGGCCAGTTGGGAACTGAACGTTACTGCCTTCTTGGTACCGGGCTGGAGCGCCCTCGTGGGTGCGATCAGCCATAGAGAGATGGCCATGGGCGGCAAGTGTACGATGGGAGCCTTTAATTGAGCGCGACGTCTGCGGAGGCGTCCCCAGTGCATACACACGTAGAGACGCAGCTATGCTTCCTTCTTTTCTGGCTCCTGATTAGGCCTGCGCGGTGCCTGAAGGGCACACTACACCGTGAGCGCGATCTTGCTCTTGAGTATGCGCTCCTTGGGAACTACGGCCAACTTCGTGACGGACTCCTCCGTCTCGGAGAGCCTATACCGCGATGCACAGGGTACAGGATCACAGACCGGAACAAATAGGATGTGTCAATTGGGAGACTCAAGACGTGCAGCTTCGTGGTCCGCCCCTCAACGGAAGAGGTGTCTCCCATAGGTAATTCCCCAGCAAGGCGGTGAATGTCGCCTTCTCGCGGGTTATAGCACTTGCTAAGGTAGCTTAGGCCAGCATAGTAAGTACTTGCGACTTGTGCGCTCAGTCCATGAAGCGCCGTAGCACTGCCACCAACCGGGACCGGCGGCCCTGGGGCCTGGGCCATACTGGGCCATAGAGATTCTATCATCATATGAATGCATCCCTTTAACACTGCTCAACACCTCCGTGTACATATCTACGCACTCTGGCTTGGGAATTCTCCGAACACCGCACTGTTTGCCTTGCATCTATACCACACCATACTGAGCTCAAGCAAGACGTTTTCAGATCACAAGACATCCAAGCATGACGATGTTCGCTACTCTAAGCTCTCGACGTTCTCATCGGCCAGACGTTTACCGCTTCGAGAACGAATACGCTAGCCAGGGTATGGTTAACGTCGCTTGAACACCAGTGGGGCGCGTTTTGGGCTGTTGCACATCCAGTCAACACCTGTTCAGTGCGGATTACAGAAGCGGGAAAGGGGCTTACTATATCGTGAGTGTTATGTCGGTTGCCAGCAGACGCGCCTTGCGCTGCTCGAACGTCTCTCCTGCGAACTGTGGCTCCTCCCGGACCTCGACCTTGTACTGTGAGACAATCATCGACAGCACCGCGACGGCCTCCGTCTCTGCGAACCCCCGTCCAATGCAGCCACGCGGTCCCCCGCTGAAGGGGATGAACGCGTCGCGCGGGTAGTCCCCCAAGAACCTCTCTGGCTTGAATGCCTCTGGGTCGTTCCAGTATCGCGCTGGTGGCACGTCGCCTCACCGTGAGCCTCGCGCGCAGGAAGGGGAAGGCTCGAAAGCGGGGAAGACACGCACGATTGTAGTGGAGCGAGCGGGTGCATAGGGCGAGGTAGGATCCCCGGGGAATAGGAACCGTTGCCTTTTCACCCGCGGCGTTCGTCACGTTGAACGTCGTGTCTTCTACGTTTGTCTTCGGGGTGGTGACTAGAGGCGCAAAGAGTCGTAACGCCTCGTTGAACACGCTGAAAACGGTAGCCAGTGAGTGGGGCGCGGGATGGTGCGCAAGGAGGCAACGCACGCCATGGCGTATGACAAGGTCCCGAACTCATTATATGTCTAGAAACAACACGTTTGGTGAGCGGGACTTTGCGATATCATCTACGGAAGGCCACTAACCGGGGCTCGGTCTGACGGCAGGATAGACTTCATGTTCTGGTAGAACTTCTCCTGCTCCTCCGGGTACAGCGCCAGGAAGATGAATGCGTATCCCAACGTATGGGCAGTAGTCTATACGGCCCCGTCACTATAAAAGACCGCATCTCGCGCTGGAAAGGAGCGACTGACCTCATATCCAGCAACCAAGAAGACGAAGATGTTCCCTGTGCATTTCGACTTCAGAGAAGCTCTTATTTTTGGACAGACGTTAGGACCCACCGAGAACGTCGCTGTCGCTGAGCTTCGCCTCCTGATCAGCTTCGTCCTCGTTCGCATCGAGCAAGCTGTTGAACAGATCGTGCCGTTCCTCCTTGACCTCCTCTGTTCTGCGTTTCTGTACCATCTCCTTCAGGTATGCCTATAATGCCGCCGCAAGAGCCGGGGAGACAAGTCAGCCAGTGCACTACGCGAGGAGCCTCAAAGATGCACCATACATCAAGTTCAGCATGTGCGCGGTTGAACTCTCGCATCCTCGGGGTGCCAAGGGGGAGAAGCCACGAGGGGAAAATGACCTTCAGGAAGAGATTATGCGAAACCTTGTACAGCGCATCCTGTACACACCTCGATAAGCGCATATACCCATACTTTCTTGTGCACCGCGCACCTTGAAGGTCATGGAATGGCCTGGAGGCGCGACGCTATCCTCCACCCACGATATTCGCCTGCCAAAGCCCGCGGCGCTGATGACGAGCAGCGTGATCTAGGTGCCCGTTCGGTGAGCACTGTAGTAGCGCAGAAGAAGAGGAATGTAGACTTACGCCAACCGTGACATCTAGGACGTGGTCGACCTCGATCACATCCTTGTCTTTCCAGACACTGTGGAACATGTCCTCCACGATGCGGATCGTCTCATCCCATACAAGCCTGTTGTTCCTCTGCAGAGGTGAGCTTTCGCTTTGTGCTTTCACATGAGGGCTGCACTGTACTCACTTCTGAGAACGCGGGCGCGGCAATCTTGCGCTGACGCTTCCACACCTCTCCTTCTGTCACGAGAATGTTGGAGCCGAACGTTGCAAGCAACTCATACGCCTTGGTCGGCTTGGGGAACCGCGCGCGAGCCCCGAGGATCTCCTATAGTCCTCCCGGCTTGAGCACATTTCTGCGTACAAGTGTGGGATAACTCGAAGACTCAGCGTACCTTGATGACCGCCGCATCTGCGATGAAGTACGTCAATCCCGGGGAGGGTAAAACGTTGATCTGGAATGGCGGAGCGTATCGTCAGCGTCTGGAAGGCTTTACACCGAGCACAGCCATCACTCAGATCAGTCGAGGTTCAAGCTCTCAAGCCAGAGTGCCGATTGCTCGGGTCGCGGAAGGGCCGTCGGTTGGATTGCAATCACGGGTCACAACGTACCGCTGCCAGGATGTCCCAACCTGCCTCCGCGAAGTCGGCGTGCTTCGTATACAGCATCCATTGCACGCCCGGGGAGATGCCGCGTACACGAAAGGGAAAGAAGAGGAACTGGTCGTTGAAGAGCGTGCGGAATCCCGGCCAGTCGCTGGTTGGATTCCAATGACGGTCACATCGTCCGAGGTTCGGTTCGATTCGGTTTGGATATACGTCACTATTCGTCCACCGCAAAGTCAAGGGATGCGTACTTTGCGAGGCGAACTGCCTGTCGGAACTCGACGAATTTCTTGACGGCGTACAGGAGGCAGAAGAGGACGAGTGGGAAGGCGGCCTCTTGCAAGCCCAAGGTTAGTCCATACATATTTTACAGGTAGCTGCTTCTGCTTGATGACTGAACTGAACGGCAAGCTAATGCTCCTGGGAGCTAGGACTCAAGGGCGAGTGACACGTTTCGTTGTACGCAGGCAGAACAAGAGGGCACTGGGTTGTCTCCGCAGTGACGGCTGACAGGGAGCTGCGCGACGAGTCTGGCAACGGGTTCATGCGCATGCGTGGAAGCATCTCCACCGCCTCGGATATTGAAGAAGGCTGCAATCATATACTTTCGTCCTGTCCGGCGCGACGCCAAGCCCCTTCTGTGGCTGATAGCCCCCCACGAGAACGCCGTACACGGGTTCTCATCCAGGTCCTAAGAATGGAGTAAGCGACGAACACTGAACCGAAAACCTGGCCAGCTTGACGGGAACGCTGAAGTATGCAGGTCAATTGACAGGACACCGGAAAGGGGCGATGGCGGTATTTGGATCTTCCCGGACGCGGCGCTAGACTCTGCGTAAGCTCTGGTCAGTACCACAACCACCATTGATCATTGTCCTTGCTGCAATAGTTCTCCTAGGTAGGCATAAAATACACTGCACACCACACTGTCCGGACGACCCCTATATAACCAGTATTCTAGCCACTCTTCGGCGCTCTCCGCTTGAAAACGAGAGGCGCACGCTCGGGGCTGTCACGCAACCAGTCAGCGCCGTCCGAATGGTCCTGCCTACCTGGCATGTGCAAGCGGTAAGGAAGGACACTTACTACACCGTCAACATGCTCTTGCTTTTGAGCAGGCGCTCTCTGCGCTGCGCAAACGTCTCCCCTGCGAACTGCGGCTCCTCGAGGACTTCGACCTTGTACCGCATGATGACCGCGGTCAACATCGCGACGGACTCCGTCTCTGCGAACCTACACCGCGCGACGCACAGGGTACAAGGACACGCGGAATCAGAACAAGGAGAGGTATGTCAAGCTGGAGAACCGCACGCACCCTCGGCCAATGCAGCCCCGTGGCCCACCGCTGAACGGGATGAACGCCTCCCGCGGGTAATTCCCAAGGAATCGCGCAGGCCTGAACTCCTCTGGATCCTCCCAGTACCGCGCTGCCGTAGATGCGTCGGGCAAAGGGCCCCGTATACATCAGCATCCACCCACACGACGGGCTATTCGATCCGATAGCAGGACGTACGGTTGTAGTGCATCGCGCGCGTGCAGAGCGTGAGGTGCGTGCCGCGCGGGACGGCGAACGTCGCCTTCTCGCCTGCAGCACTCGTCGTTGTGAAGGACGTGTCTTCTGCACTCTGCTTGGGGATGCCGGCGACAGGCGGGAAGTGGCGGAGGGTCTCGTTGAACACTCTGTTGGAGGCGCGGCGTCGATTCAGTTCGCAGGTCGTAACAAGGAGACAGCTCAGGAACTCGAACTCACGCCATGGCGTACGATAGGGAACCCATCTCGTCGTATGTCTGAGAAATGTGCAGCGAGCGGTGAGTGACATGCCAGGTGAATGAACACTAAGGTACTGACCGGCGTTCGGCCGTCAGGCAGAACGGACTTGATGTTCTCGTAGAGCTTCTCCTGCTCGTCCTGGTATAACGCGAGGAAGATGAAGGCGTACGAGAGCGTGTGCGCGGACGTCTGCAAGCATTTGCCATTATTAGCTGCTCGGCATTTGGCTTCGCCCAAGCGCGAATCACCTCATATCCCGCCACTAGGAAGATGAACACGTTCCCTGCTCGAGTCTTAGCGTGCTGATCAATCACGCGCAAGACCACATGAACTGACCGAGGAGCTCGCCATCAGTCAGTTTCGCCTTGCTGTCGGCCTCGCCCTCGTTCGCGTCCAACAGGTTAGTGAACAAGTCATATCGTGCTTCCTTGTACGTTGCCGATCGGCGTTCCTGCACCATCTCCTTCAGGTACGCCTGAAGACACGTGCATGTTCCAGGTCGTACCGCCTGTCAGCGCTGGTAAGGGCTACGAGAGAGCACGCGGGAGACGCACGTCCATCTCGCTAGATGCTGTAGCGAAGCGGCGCATTCGCGGCGTGCCATTCCGCAGGAGCCAAGGCGGGAACAGGATCCTCAAAAAGAGGTTGTGCGACACATCATATAGGGCCTCCTACGAACGAGCGTCCATATCAACTTATACCCTTCGATTGCCCGGAGGTACCGAGAGGACGACATACCTTGAAAGTCATGGTATGACCGGCCCGCGCGCCACTCTCCTCGTTCCATGATACGCGCTTCCCGAACGCTGCGATACTGATCACGAGCTGGGTGATCTGAACGAGCGCACGGTGCCTAGGTGAGCACCATACGATGAAGCGACGAAGGGCATTATGAATAGCCTTACCCCGACAGTCATATCCAGGATGTGACCAACCTCGACGACGTCCTTGTCGCCCCACACGTTCTGGAACATGTCCTCAACGATGTTGATCGTCTCGTCCCACACAAGCCGATTATTCCTCTGCAAGGTGAGGGCGTGTCAGAGCAGTGCTGACGCCTTCCGAGCTTAGGGCGTCTGAAGTCTGAGAGATCTTGCAGACTGCAGCGCCACAGTTCGCCATTCGTGCCCTGCATCGTACGGCATCCCGCCCAGTGCAAGATCCTCAAATCCTCGCGGGTAGCATCCGAGCGCAAATCAGGGCCGCGGCGCGGGTCCACGTACATACTACGTATTCACTCACCTCTGAGAACGCGGGCGCGGCGATCTTGCGCTGGCGCTTCCACACATCGCCCTCGGTCACCAGGATGTTGGAGCCGAACGCAGCGAGCAACTGGTACGCCTCGGTCGGCTTGGGGAAACGCGCACGCGCTCCGAGGATTTCCTGGAGAGCATAGCATCACAACCAGCTTGCAGTGGCATTGGGTCTGTGTGCGGGTGACGTACCTGGATGATGGCGGCGTCCGCGATATAGTACGTGATCTTCGCTCGGGGGAATGCGCTGATCTGGTATGCAGGTTCAACGTCAACATCGCATGGTATACGGCCTCCGCACGACCGAGCTGGTGAACTCTCCAGCAAGGGGGCTCAGGAAGGGCAGGGAGGCAGGATGTATACGGTGACCAGAACGCGGACGTGAGGTCGCGACGTACCGATGATAATACGTCCCATCCCGCCTTGGCGAAGTCGCTATGCTTCGTGTAGAACGTCCGCTGTGGCCCAGGAGAGACACCTCGCATGCGGAAGGGGAAGAAGACGAACGTGTCGTTGAAAAGCGTGCGGAAGCCCGGCCATCCACTGAAATTCAACACACGCATCGTTCGCGAGTAGTATGCTGTTGTGAGCTCTCTCGTCGCAAGGGGCTAAACATAGGGACTCGCGTCCGCGTGCGTACTTTATCTGGCGGATCGACCGTTGGAACTCTATGAACTTCCTGGTGGCGTAGAAGAAGCACAGGAGGACGAGAGGTACGAAGAGGACGTCTATCCCGGACATTGTGCTGCTGACGTCCCAGGTTGGATGCGGGGACCGCAAATCGTGAATTGAGTGTGTCGGCGGAGGGGAAGGGAATCGCATGGATGTCCCCCGCGGTGGCTATATGGGAAATATGACAGGTCCCACCGCGGTCGCGGCCCCCGGCGTAGCAGGACTGTCAGTGCCAGTGTCGCCGGGACAGCGAGCACTCAGGCCTCACGGGCGGCCCATATGACCGCGGGAATGCTGATAGACGGCATGTCGAATTCATGCTCTGGGCGTGCATGCGCATGGCAAATCCTCGCTAGCACACACTGGGAATGAACAAGGGAGCGGAGAGCGGTGCGCCGTGAGAGCCTGAGAGGACACTGCGGAAGCCCAGCCGAACCGGTATCGGGCAGTTTTCCCACCTGAAGTTCCCTGGTAACATAAACCGACCTGTTGCGAATTAGCAGGGCCTTATTCAGACTTAGGTAGGATGCATACACCTGGTCATCCAAAAAGCTACCGTAAGTATTAAGGAGCGGACGTTCTGTACTGGGTTTGAGGGCACCCAAGCAGTGGGTAAAAAAAGAAACCAATTCTAGCAACTCCTGGTTTCGATCCAGGGACTTCAGGGTTATGAGCCCTGCACGCTTCCACTGCGTCAAGTTGCTGTGGTAATGGAATCAAAATCAACAAACAGATAGTGTGCTGTAAGCATGGCTCAAACCCCCGCGGGTCCATCATCCTGACATACATGAGTGAATGTTGTGAAGACGATCTGTCCATGCGGGATTTGACTGTTTACGTTAGATATTCCGCCTCGCTTGTGATATCAGGATCAACTGCCAAGATGGATACTGTTAGGGGACACAGCTCCAGAGCTTTGTCGGGTTAGCGGGTGGCTTCACTGCAGGCTGTCAATTTAGCACAGATCTGGATCTGGCGTTCTGTCAAAATGCGGTCTTCGGAGCGCCCGGAATAGGCTGCAGCGTGACGTCGTAGTGGCGCATGTGGAGCCGTGCGTTATTGCCTGCGCACCCGAACACACCGACGTCGACCGTCGCGCGAAACGTCGGGCCTTGTACTCTACATCCTCCGGGGACTCCCAGCATCTCCATCTTCACGGCTCATGCACGGCTGAAAGAGGCCATCATCCCACGGCAACACTAGGTGCTGATCCATCATTGTTTTGAAGACCAGATTTCGCAAGCGAGACGGCATAAAATAGCAGGACGGAGGGAGAAAATCCGCGTGCAGGCACACTTTGCGTCGGCGTCCTCGATCGATCGCGGCAGTGGATTGTGGCTGGCAGGTCGCCCCATCCCCGACGTCAACCCTTCGCTTTCTCTTCGCTCCCTCCATCTTAAGTTCCCGTCTCCTCTCCCAGTCGCTCCTTCATCTTCAATCCGTCCATACCCCTCCCTCCTCTCTACCATATCCATCTACTAACGACCTCATGTACGTACCCCCTCCCGGCAGGTGGCTATATGCGCAGCTGATCCCTCTCCTCCAGGTCCTCTAACCTGTCCGGCGCGACCAGCGCGTCGACGGCGACCTTCGTCACCGCGTTGGTCTTCAACGCGGCCGTGTTTGGAATCGAACTGGGTATCTTCACCCTCGTCCGTCCGTTCTTTCCCGCAATATACCAGCCTCGGACGTATGTTCCTCCAAAGAGGTGAGTCGCATTCTCTTATCTCGCTCGGGAATTCTGCGGTCGGTGCTGCGCGGGTACGGCGGTTGGGTGGCTCAAAGGGGACGGGTTGCAAGATATACTCCTCGTCGGCGGGAGGCGGTTGTGCATCCCAAGGGCTGAGGACGGCGCACGCTGGCCGTGAGGACTCAACACGACGCGGTCTCAGGAACCGTCATCGGTGGTGCTCGTGACCGAATTTCCAGTTATCGCACTATTTTCGTCTCTCCCCCGAAGGGCAGCCACTTTGCGCCTTTCGCAAGCTCGCCTCTCCTCCCGCACGACCACCCAGTTCCCTTCCCCGTGCACCCGTCTTCTCGTGATCAACGTCCTCGCCTTCAATTGATGCATGGATATTGTTCGGTCAAAAGAATGTGGCGTTTGCGGACTCTGTGTCCACCATTGCCGGCCGGACAATAGCATGGAACGCGTAGATGCATTCGCCGGTGTCAATCGCATCGGTTCACGGCCATATTGTGGCCCCATGAATTCATTCCTACTCACCTGCCTTGTTGAAACGTCAACTTGAAACGTGACTAACCACTTCCTGTAGCCGCCGCGCCACCGAACTCACCAAGAACTTCATACTATGGCCATGGGCCGTGTTCATGGCAAATTACCATGACATTCGGACAAAAGTTGGCATGGACGCCTACTTCTTCGTGCGCTTCCTGCGCATGATGGCTCGGATCCTCCTACCCATATGGCTCGTCTCATGGATTATCCTCCTACCCATCACCGCCGCACGCTCCGACAACACAGGACGCACAGGACTCGACCGTTTTACTTTTGGCAACGTACCCGCTAACCAACAGAACCGCTACGCAGCACACCTTATCTTGACTTGGTTCTTCACGAGTAAGTGTCCCAATCTGTCGACTTTGCTTCCGCTGGCTCATCGCGCCTAGTTTGGATCTGGTGGAACATTCGTCATGAGATGAAGCACTTCGTGACCACACGGCAGCGATGGCTCATTGAGCCCGACAACGCCGCATCCGCGATGGCGAGCACCGTACTCATCACGGGCGTCCCGCGGAATTATCTTTCTGAGAGCGCCATTCGCAACCTGTTTTCGCACTTGCCTGGTGGCGTACGCAAGGTCTGGCTTAACCGGTACGTTCAGAGCTCACGCCCTAGACGGCTTCCGCTCACGCTGCCTCAAGTGATCTGAAGGAAATGCCGGATTTGTACGAGCGCCGCCTGAAGGCTGCGAAGAAACTTGAATCAGCGGAGACATCCCTTCTGAACACTGCTGTGAAGCTTCACAACAAGAAGCTGAAGGCAGAGGCCAAGGCAGCCAAAAAGGGTCGCAGGACTTCAACCGATACTGCAAACAATGACGGCCGCCCACTTACCGACCCCAGCATCGTTGACGTCGAGCAGGGCGATGTTTCGCTTGCGGAGAAGCTTGTACCGAAGAACAAACGCCCGACCCACCGCTTGCCGCCGTTCTCATGGCTACCCTTCGGACTCCCGCTTATGGGCAAGAAGGTCGACTCGATCGAATGGGCGCGTCAGGAACTTGCAGAGACCAACAAGGCGCTTCGCGAGGCGCGACGGACGCTTGCACGGGATGTCGCGACGACGTCGAGCATCCCCGAGTCTGGTTCGAACCACCCCGACGCACTCAAGGCGGACCCGAGCACTTCGCAGACCTACCCCCCTCTCAACTCGGCGTTCGTGCTCTTCAACAAGCAGATTGCCGCGCACATGGCGGCGCAGGTCCTTACGCACCACTTGCCGTACCGCATGGCGGGCAAGAACGTCGGTGTCGCGCCCGAGGACGTGATCTGGGGCAACCTGAACATGAACCCGTACGAGGCGCGTATTCGCACCGCTATTAGCTGGGCTGTCACTATTGGCTTGATCATCGTCTGGGCCATCCCTGGTGCGTAGTGTGACTTAGGGTCTATATGAATTGACTGCTGATGGGTTGTTTACAGTCGCGTTCATCGGTATCGTCTCGAACATCCATTCGCTGTGTACGACGTACAGCTGGCTCGCCTGGCTCTGCGACTTGCCCCCGGTCATTGTCGGCATCATATCCGGTATTCTACCTCCTGCGTTGCTCGCGGTCCTCAACATGCTGCTCCCGATCGTGTTGCGGCTCCTTTCTCGGTTCGAGGGCACGACGCAGCGGACGACGATCGAGTTGAGCTTGATGACGCGCTACTTCCTCTTCCAAGTGATCGTAAGTGGCGTTTACCTTTTCGGCACGTAAGGCGAAACCTTATCTCATGTGTCCTCGCATAGAACTCGTTCCTCGTCGTCACCCTTTCGTCTGGCATCATCGCCGCGCTGCCCGACCTCGTGCACAACCCTGGCTCGATTCCTTCGCTGTTGGCCAGCAAGCTCCCCCAGGCATCGAACTTCTTCCTCACGTAGGTCCCGATGCTGCCTCGTATGCGTTCGAGTGCTCACTGTGCCGCAGTTATATCATTCTCCAGGGTCTGTCCGGTACCGCCTCCGGGTTCCTGCAGGTCGTCCCGCTCGTGTTGTACTATGTGAAGCTGTTTATTCTCGGCTCCACCCCTCGTTCGATCTATGGCATCAAGTACACGCTCCGCTCCGTATCTTGGGGAACCTTGTTCCCATCCATCACTCTTCTCGTCGTGATCAGTACGTTCGCGTTTTCCCTTGCGTCATCCGTACTTATGCTGATCATCTGTTCGCAGCCGTCGCCTACAGCATCATCTCCCCTATCATCAACGGCCTTTCCTTCGTCACCTTCTTCCTCTTCTATCAGATGTACAAGTACTTGTTCATCTGGCAGCTCGATGGCCAGAAGACGGGCGAGACGGGCGGCTTGTTCTTCCCACGTGCGATCCAGCACTTGTTTGTCGGCATGTACCTGCAGCAGATCTGTCTCGCTGCGCTGTTCTTCCTAGCCCGCGACGAGAACAAGAACGCAAGCGCGGTCCCCGAGGGCGCACTCATGATCGTCCTCATCGTGTTCACGGTACGTACCTTGCGCGAGATCTCACCTTTCAGCTTGGAGACTTACGTTTGCATATAGGCGTTCTTCCACATCATCATTAACAACTCCTACGGCCCGCTCACCCACTACCTGCCCCTGACCCTCGCGGAAATGACGCACGGTGGAAAGGACGCGAACGTCGCTGCCGCCACTCGGGAGCTTGACGACGCGGCGTCGTACAAGGAGGCAAAGACCTCCGACGTGGAGAAGCGCAGCGTGCGCAAGCGCGGGAGTCCGTCCGGCTCCATCGACATGACCTCCGGAAAGGCAAAGGGCACGATGACGGTCGAGGACGTCGAGCGGGGCCGCGCCGAATCCGCGAAGCCCGGTGCGCCCGGGGTCGAGCGCGAGAACGACCAGCAGAGCTCGATCCGCGGCGTAGACGAGGACGCGGGCCCGAAGGACTTCTACCACCCCGCGAGCGTGGAGCCGCAGCCGATCATCTGGCTCCCGCGCGACCCGCTCGGGCTGGGTGAGGCGGAGGAGCGCGCGATCCGCGAGGCGGGCATCAAGGTCTCGACGCGGGACGCGGTCATGGACGGGAAGGGCCACGTTGATATCGAGGGCCCTCCCCCGGAGAATGACAGTGACTGAGCGGCTGAGGGGACGAAGATGAAGAGAGGTGAATGTCAGTGTGTGCATTTAGGAGATACGTGATATGTTTCTGTGCGTATCTGTGCCCCCGCGCCGTTGTCTTGATTGCTACGATTACAACCCATCCTTGTATTACTAGCCATACTACCATCCTTACGAACATTTGTCTACACACGCAACACACGAGTCATTCTTAATCCTGGCCGTGATGCGCATATACCATCCAGTTTCTAGTCGTACTGCTGATAGCTGCCCTGTCTGTCCAGTTGCTCCTGTCATTCCTCCGCTACTCCGACACCCCTATATGTCAATGATCGACTTGGTATAGTTAGAGTATACACGCGCGTGTAGCACTGCTTACCTGTACTCGAGGTTCTTCTTTGCTCTGTCCTCTTGTATACTTTGTCCAGCGTCGCGGCACCTATATAATCATTGATATATATCGCTGAGGTTTGCACCACCAGGTCTTGAGCGCTGTTGTGTCGAGGCGTTTAAGGTCACAGTTTCAGAAGCTTATAACTCCTTGTGTCCATCGGTCACCCGGACACTACACTGGGCAGAGACTCAGAGTTCTTGTCCTCTGCCATGATCCTGTTCCGAGTCAGTGGTCCACCAAATACCTAGGCACGAAGACACTACCGAGGATATACGTATGACGATTTACTGCCGGTATCGCGAGAAGCTCGACATGCAGGATTTGGCCACGGGACGCGTACCAAGAGTCCATCATTTACCTCCCGAGCTCTGCGATGCCATCTTCGAGTATGCGCCAAAACCTAGTGCACCTGCGTGTCGCGGACATGGAGGGAGCTCTTGCGTCCTCATCTCTTTCGATCTCTCACGATCTCCTGGCACTGCCATCCATGGGACGCGTACGACTCCTTCAAGCTTGCAGCCCCTCTGCGAGTTTGAGAAGGCAGATATCGCCCGACATATTCGCAGCCTGACACTCTCCTGCAAGCTATTGGAGGTGCTGTCGTCAAGCTGGCAGTCGACCGAAGACTGTTACTCCGTATCGCGCACAAGCTGCCCCGCCTGCAGAAGCTGACACTGCACGGCGTATTCTCCACCAGCACCCGGGGCGCCGACCGAGTGCTGCCACCGTCCACGGATCCGGAGGGCGCCAGCATCGCAGCTGCCTCTGCAGCCGCAACGCCGGCTGCGGACCATGTCCCGATATTGTTACGGCTCTAACTGCTTTCGGTCGAGCATTGTAGCTGCATGGACAGTATGGACGCTCGCTGTGATATATACACACTGCTCGACATCCTCACCGCCGTTCCCGCCGATGAAATCAACATCACGGCCACCTACATTGCAGGATATTATGAAGCGTTCCCAGCTGCTACGAGGGAGGCCTTCTCCGCGCGTCACGTACAGCGCGGTCTGCATCGCGATACTCGCGCACGTCGTCCCGACGCTGCGTCGCCTCACGATCGCGTTCTTGTTCGTGGGCGAAGAAGAGCAGATTAGGAGCGACGAGACGATGCGCTTGGGCGCGCTGGACGACGTGCTGGAGGAGCGCTTCCCGGCCCTTGGGGTGGTCCGTCTGGAGATGCATGTCAGGCATGGCTTGTCTGTATTCGCGACCGCAGCGCGTGAGGTCATGCCGAAGAGTGAGGCGCAGGGAATACTCGAAGTGGTGGAGTGGCAGATTGCTTGATGCATATCATTCAGGTCAACGGGCGGCTTAGGTTGGTATGCGTAGACTCACCTAGCCTAGGTACCACGTAGTGCTCGCGAGTCGGTTTGGGTGAGGTGCGAGCGTGATTAAGAACAGTTGAGGATGGCTACGCGCGTGAACATCCATGAAACAATGGCATTGAACGATGCCCAAGGGCGCCGAAGTCTGGGAAGTCCGGTGCACCCACGCTCACGACCGCGACAAAAATCAAAAGCTCGATCCGTGGCGTGTACTAGGGATGAGGCCATAGTTGGTATAGGCCGCATTGAAATCGACTTATGAGGATCCTCTAGTGCTGAGAAGCTCAAGGCGAGTTGGATCAGGCTCACTATTAGTAACGGCGTAGGTTTCTACACTATTAATGAATACAATTACCAGTACTACTTAGGATTAGAGCTGATTATAGCGGAGTCTGAACTCCGAAAGGCGGAGCCTTCAAGCCTTCAAGCCAATGCCATTGTCAAGGCTGTGTCGTCTGATGTTGTTCTGGCGAGGCCCTTTGTCGTCAACGTAGACGTTCAGCTGTCGTAGGATCTTCGAGAGTATTTCATCCGATTTTGCTCCTGTCGAGTATCTGAGCCACTCCCATACCTCACCCGCCTTGCCAACACACCACCAAGTATGTGCACGATCTTCGAGGACAACAAGAGCGTTGGCCAGGGGACGCAAGATCCGGCCCACGTAGGGCTTGCCGGCGCTCAGAGTCGTTTGCCTCTCGACGTCTGCTTTACCATCTTCGAGTTCGCCCCAAAGCGTACCCTGATCGCTTGCTCTCGCGTTTCGAAGGCGTGGAGAGAGGTCTCGCTTCCTCATCTCTTTCGTTCCATTACGGTCTCCCGCTGCCGTTCGTTCGACGACTTCTTGCAGTTCCTTGACGAGCACGCAGACCTCGCCTGGTACATTCGCAATCTGACACTCGAGTATGCCCCGCGGCCAGTCCAGGAGATCCACGGTTTGAAGATCAAGCCGGTGGTCGACCGGCCGTTCTTGGTCGCACTGGCAAACAAGCTACCTCGTTTGCAGGAGCTGTGCCTTTTACGTGTCGCATTCGGCAGACCTGTAGAGGGCGCTAACACATCACCTGCCATCGCAAACAACTCCAGACTCAGTTCATCCCGACTCCGGCGGCTTCTGCTTGTGGGCTGCCACTCTGTCGGGATAAACGTTTGCCACATACACACACTCTTGGACATCTTCGCCGCCGTCCCCGTCGATTCAATCCAAACGAGAGACGTCTATATCTCGTCCAGCCTGAGGCATAATGCGGAGCAGATTCCAAGTCATCTTCAGGGTCAGCTAGACATGCCCAATCTGCTCATGGACGCCAACCCTTTTCGCGCCGAGGGTCAGATCCGGTATCTGTACCGTGCTTTGCGCCAAGCTATCGCTCCGCGGTGCCTTCGACAACTCCGTCTAGATCATATAGACAGGGGGAGCAACTTTGGCCTCCGCTCGCTGGGCGAAATCCTCCACCACTCTGGTCGGGATGTACTGCAAACATTCGAGCTCCCCTTTGTAATTGAGGGGCCAATAGGCCCTTTGGAAGACCACTCAGGTGAGCAGTCGAGTGCACTGAATCTCGAGAGCATCCTGACGCTGAACGCACGTCGGACAACGTCGCTCATGCGCTCGTATCGCGCTCGCGTTGTAGAACACTGGAAAATCCTCCATCTGGATGAATGTCGCAATCTCGAGGCCTTCGGTATATTGGTGAGGCTCAATAAGTTCGGGCCTCCTCCTCGAGTGCCGTTCAGCGCGGTCTGCAATGCGATACTCGCGCACGTCGCCCCGACACTGCGTCGTCTGACCGTCACGATTTTCCTCGCGATAGAGGACGCGCAGATCAGGAACAACGAGACGATATGCTTGGGCGCTCTGGATGATATGCTGGAAGCGCGCTTTCCCGCCCTTGAGATGGTCCGGCTGGAGATACAGATTTGGGGGGACAGGCTGCCTAAATGCAAAACTGCAGCGGAGGAGGTCATGCCGAAGAGCATGGCGCGGGGCATACTAGAAGTGGTACAATGGCGGTGTGGTTAGTGTGAGTCAGTGAGCAGCTCCGCCGCAGTATATGTATACGGACAGATACTCACGTCTTGCCTAGGTACCACTTGCCGTGTTGTCTTAAGTGGAACGATGATGTAAGACTTGCTCAAGAACAATCGCAGTCGCTCAGGATAGTAGCATGTTTGAACGACCGTAACACGGTGCGGTCTGGCGTGTAGGGCAGAGCTACTGATAACGGACACTCCAATTCAACCAATCCACCACCTCGAGAACGCCCCTACTCCTTGTTTTCGGCATCAGCTTGAACACCGTCGTAGTAAACTCAAGCAGGTACCAATCGCCCTTGAAGATGACCCGAAACTTCTCAAGGGCGGGGAAGTACTCTTGCAGCGCGTCGTCGAGTCGGCGGAGATCCAGCATCCAGGTACTCTTTAGCTGACGTATCTCCTTCACGCCCTGTAGCGTTACCTCAAGCGTGCGTAGACATGGCGGAAGGTGCACGAGGATCGCGATGCAGACCGTGCTGAGCGGTACTCGGGGCGCATCCACGTAGTCGGGTTTCGTGCCTGGCTCAGGGAGGATGAGCGACATCCTAAACGTATCCAGGATGGGAAACTCCTTGAGCCGCAGGATGCGCCAGTAGTCTACGAAGCGGGACTTAGCATACGCGAGCAACGCTCTGAGCCAAAGTGCAGGCAAGTAGGGAGGTACACCCACCAGCTTTATCCTGCTCCGGCCCCACAGGACTTTTGATTGGTAACGGCAGGGCATAGTCGCGGAGTACGCCTTTCCCTGCATGTTGAATAAGCTCTCCAAGTGCGTTTAAGGAGGCGTCAATTTGTCTGTCGATTTCAAGCCCCAGGCGAAACGTGTGCAGCCGGCCAGGGAGGAGCATTTGACGAAAAGCGTTGCAGAGCGCCACGTGATGCGCGTGTGAGCGATCCTGCGAGTGCACGTTGATCTTGTCAAGGCAAAGCGACCTGATAGCTAGTGGAGGAAGGCGCCGCGCTTCGAGTTGGACCTTGCCAAAGGGTTGCGTGACGTTAATGGAGATGTTCGTGACGTGAACCGCGTCGGTAGGCAGTGCGCTGAGAATGTCGAAAAGGGTGGGGAGGTCATATGTTCGCCCTTGAGCGGGGCGACAGTATTCTAGTGATAGTTGTTGAAGCTTGAACGTCCCGAGGGGGCGCGCTCGCGGCTCATCAAGCGCCGGATCCCGCGCGACGGGGGGAGCGGCGCTGTCAACCCAGATGTCTTCAAGGCTCAGGTTGCCCAAGCGAGGGAGGGCCTCTGACAGCCTCATCAGGAATGGCGGGTGAACAAGAGGCCGACCGGGGTCGCTACTCCATAGCGATAGGGACTTGTACCCAAGTTTCAGAGAGCGGATGTACCGCGCGAACCTGGGACGCGCGACGAGGAAGTCGAAAAAGTCGTCATACGAGAGACACCGAATGACCTCGATAGACGCAAAGAGGTGAGGCAAAGCAAAGTCCCGCCACAGGTGCGATACGCGCGAGCAGACCAGCAGGGTCGATTTGGACGAGTGCTTGAAGACGGTGTCCAGGACCTCGATGGGCAAGCTATGGTATCCGACTCTCGCGAGCGGTTTATTGGTGGCCTTCTTGCCCCCTTTACTACCAGTCTTTGTTCTTGCAGCCGCGGGCCTGGCCTTACGGTTCCTCATACCTACTAGGTGGTAGTATGGTTGGAGTGCTTGCCACCCAAGCCGACGCGACGTTGACAAGTCACAACGCCGCTGGGCTCAGTTCGCATAAGCGCACAATCACGTGACATCGTGCACAGCATTGAGCAAGGCTGCCAGTGCCAGACTCCAGTACATATTCCTCGCAACCGCACCCGAATTCATGCAGCGAGACCAGTCATAATTATGGACCTACGAACATACAATTTTACAACGCAGGATAGGTAGCAATCTACAACCACTGTGCGTATACCATGACGAGGTGCGGGACAATGTCAGTACGAACAATTGACGATCTCGATGTGTCTCCCGATGGGCTCACCTTGAAACTAATTCTCTCGGCTGCGCACCACCTCCAGTATCCCTCGATTTTTACACTTTGGCATAGTCTTGAACACTGCTGTCGTATACTCCAACAGGTAGTACTCCACGCGCAGCTCCACTCGGACTACCTCAAGTACCGGGAAGCGATCGACCAGCGCGTCGTCGAGTGCGCGCAGACCGAGCACCTTCTTGTTCTTGATTTGTTCATCCGTCTCCACATCGATGAGTTCGATAGTAAGCTGGCGGAGTGTTGAGGGAAGATGCGAGAGTATTGCGATGGCTACTGCGCTATATGGGACGTGTGGTAGTACCAGGGGTAGGCGACCGAACCTCGTGCGTATTTGGAAAGAGACCCCGAACGACCTGAGGTTCTTGCATTCATCCAAGCGAAGCATATTCCATCGTTCTGTGGAATAGTAGCGTATATGAGCGAGCTGCCCTCGTAGTGTGATAGGGTGACCAGTACCTTGCTTGTCCTCCACTTCAAGTAATGGTTGGGTGATTGAGAAAGGGAGCGCGAAGTCCTGCAGTGTGTGCCTGCCAGCATGAAAGAGGAAGTCGCCGAGTGCAGTGAGGCAAGCTACGTCGTATCGCTCGATGGGCCCAACGCGCAGCTTGTGTAGGCAGTTGGAAGCAACAGTACGAGAGAGGACTTCGTACAATCGCTTGCGCCAGAGCATTTCATGGGAAGTGCTGATGGCAGGCATGTAGGTGAGAACTAGACATCGCGGATCTAGTGGACGGAACCTTGATCCAGAAGCAACTTCTGTTCCTTGGTACGCGGTCGAGAATGTCGAGATGTGGATGGTATCGGCAGCAAGGGTAGAGAGGACGTCGAAGAGGACACTCTCAGGCATCCATATATCTGATCCCATCCCACAGCAACGCTCTATTGAGATTAGCCTGAGACGAGGTAACCCTATTTCCCCATCAAGGGCGAGAACGTCTGAGACGGTGGGCCTGGTATCAAAGTGTACGTCGCAAAGCCGCAACTCTTGGAGGCGAGGGAGCTTATGCATCAGCTCCACCAGCAGTGGTTTGGATACGAGAGGATGGGTCCGTTTCATCCAGGCCGTGTGTGCGCGCCCAAGGGTCAGATTTCGGACATACCGCGCGATGTCTGTGTTTGCGTCTAGAAAGTTGAAGAAGTCGTCATATGCGGAGTCGCGGTGTATGCTGAGGGACGCGAAGAGGTAGGGACGCGAGCATTCCCTCCACAGCCGCGAGACGCGAGTGCATGCGAGCAACGTGGGCTTCGGTGAATGTTCAAACACGGTGTCCAGGACCTCAATAGGCAACCTGTGGATTCCAATGCGGGGTTGCAGAAGGGTCCCTCCGCTGTCCTTGTCCTGTACCGCGGACGTAGACTTTCACTTTCGTTTTGCCATAGCCGCGCTATGGGTCTCTCAGGTGCGAGTTGGTAGCGGTTTCTTGGCTGCGTTCACTACCAGGGTTAGCCTTGGTGTACCTAGATGGTGGTGAGGCTCAGGAGGCCCGCGTCGGCACATAGGCGTTGGTTCGCATAGATGCACGGTCACATGACACAACGCACAGCATTCGGCCCTCCGGCAAGCCGCTAGCCGGCGCTAGTCTACTCGTAACCGCATTTGTATCCATGCAGCAAGGCCACTATATGAAATCGCACTTCATTTGTTATGAACATACAAACATATCTCTCTATAGCACAGGGTCAGGAAACAACCCACTAGCATTGGCCGACTCCCCGTGTGCGCTGAGAGCACTATCAGCACAAACGGTCAACGGTCTCACTGGTTTGTACATACTTTCGACGCTAGTTATCTCGACAGTCTGCCACTTCCAGTATTCCCCGTTTCTTGCACTTCGGCATCGTCTTGAACGCTGCCAGCGTAAACTCCAACAGGTAGTACTTCACACGCAGCTCCAGCCGGACTGTCTCGAGCGCCGGAAAGCGATCAAGCAGCACGTCGTCGAGCGCACGCAGGCCCAACACCTTCTTGTTCTTGATCTGCTCTGCGCTCTCCACATAGAGGAGTTGAATCGTCAAATGACGGAGGGTTGAGGGGAGGTGGGAGAGGATCGCGATGGCCACCGCACTGAATGGGACGTGCGGATATGCGGGCATATCGTTCAGGCCAGTGCGCATGTGGAAAGATATCCCGAAGGTCTTGAGGTTGTGGCATTTATCCAAGCACAGGATATTCCATGGTTCTGTGAAGCAGCAATGGGATCGTGAGCGAAGTGTTGTCATAACTCGGTTTGACGACTACCTGGGGTATCCTCCTCCTCAATTATCGGCTGGCAAATGGAGAAAGGGAGCTCGAAGTCTTGCAGCGTGTCTTGGGCAGCATGGGAGATGAAGTTTCCGAGAGCAGTGAGACAAGTGACGTCGTGTCGGTCTACGCGACAGACGCGCAACTTGCGTAGGCAATTGGGAGCCGTGGCGTGACGGAGAGCTTCGTACAATCGCTTAGCTTCGAGCGAGTTATGCCAGGAGCCGATGGAAGGGATGTTGTCGAGGACTAGACAACGTGGGTCCAGCGGACGGAGATGACGCCTGGCAATATCTTGTGCGGTAACCGAGAAGGACGAGAGATGTATAGAGTCCGCAGGAAGGGCCGAAAGGACGTCGAATAGAACGCCCTGCGGCAGCCACATTTCGGATCCAATTCCCCAGCAACGCACCATCGAAAGGAGCTGTAGACGGGATGGCGGGACTTCTCCACATTGGGATGCAGGGCGTCCCGCGGCGTCGGTCACACCGCTCGAGTTGGCCAGTCGGTTATCAAACTGTACGTCTTGAAGTCGCAACTCTTGAAGACGAGGAAGCTTGTGCATAAGGTCTATCAACAGCTTTATGGAGACCAGAGGATGAGCGCCTCGCTCCCATGCGCCATGCCCGCGTCCGAGAGTGAGATCCCGGACGTAGCGCGCGATATCGGTGTTTGCGTCAAGGAAGCTGAAGAAGTCGTCGTAGGAAGCGTCACGGTAAATCGTGAGGGATGCGAACAGGTGAGGACGCGAGCAGTCCCTCCACAACCTTGAGACGCGCACGCATGCTAGCAACGTGGACTTCGACGAGTGTTCAAATACGGTGTCCAGGACCTCAATAGGCAAGCTGTAGAATCCGAGACGGGGTTTCAAAAGGGTGCTTCCGCTGTCCTTGCCCTTGGGGTGTGACGCGGACGCAGACTTTCCCTTTCGTTTTACCATGGGTTCGCTATGAGTGTGCTGCAGGGTGGTAGGGTCAGTGGGGATCGCTGCAAGCTGAAGTCGTGTAGGCTGCCAGCTAGAAGTTGCACGGTCACGGGGTGCTGCGGTCCCGGATGTGCATCACGATTGACAGAAAAGGCGTCGAGGTCCCGAAGTTCATCGGACATTGCGCCGGAAATGTACAAATTGAGGGAAACATATCATTAACGCAAGTAGTTGACGGGGAAACCTGAGCTTTACTACCCACCAATTGTTCGTAGTGCCGCCGAATAACAAGTTTGGACTGCAATCACCATTGCCATGTTTAGCGCCCAAATTGCTGTAGCCATCAACTCATAAGTAGTAACGTTGAAGATGCCTAATTCGAAAGTTCCCTGGAGTAAGCCGTCAACAAAGCTACGTTAATCCTTGTAAAACCATCACAATACATTCTGGATCAGCGCACCTGTTAGGAAGCGAATGTGATCTCACCAAAACCCCTCCCAACCCGAGTCGCCGGGTCACTTCTATTAGGCAAGGCAGGTAAGCCGCCATCGTTTCAATCGCAGGAGTAAGTTACGTAGTCTCATATGAGCTTCATGCAGTGTGGGTTTGCTTCCATCCTTTCCAGTGATAGTGGCATGCGTCAAGGGGAGAAGTACGAGAGGGCATCAGAGTCAAGTACAATGTTCGACAGGACCTGCCAAATCTGGACGATACACCCTTAATCTAAGCGCTGTAAGCGGACTGTGCCCGGGGCCCCTTTCGTCAACATCTGCGACAACACCACCTCGTCCCCCGGAGTATCCGTTCTTCGTTCCTCTCCCTGTGCCCCATGACCTCTTTCCATTATTCTCGTGTTAATACAGCCCACTCAGCGAGCCCGGCGTGCACACGAAATTGACGGGAGTGACGAAACCTTGGACGAGCCGGGTCAGCCTCGACAAGCCTCGGTCTGGACTGCACTCTGGATCGCACTGCGCATAGACACCCACTGATCCATGGGTCTTTCGCTCTCGAGTGCTTCGCCCAGGAGATAGTGGCGGCGGCTACTGTTCGCCGGCATGATTGGCTGGAATGCTCCTGTCCAGGCCTGAACTCTTGAAGACCTGACCGCGTCCTCTCCGCCCGTCGCGCGGAGGCGGAAGACCACTTCCAGGCGCGGAGGGACGTCCAGCCCCTGTTGTGCACATGTGAGCTACATAGCCAGCCGCGCTCCAGCCAGCCGAGTCTGCCATTCCTCTTGTGGCCTGCTTCGCGAAGGTAAAAAGGACACACCGACATCGCCCAGCTGGTCATGTCAGCCATTCATCGCAGCGTGACTTCTCATTTCCACCCCTTGCGCCTCCGCCCCATCCTCTCCTACTCGCGGATCTCCGGCGCCCCTCACGCAGTATATAAACAGCTCCCTCCATCCGCTTCTTCTCTTCACACCACCATCCCCAGACCACACGCAGCAATGGCCCCCCAGTTCCAGATCCCCAAGGTTCAGAAAGCCGCCATCGTCGAGACGACGGACGCACCTCTGAAGGTCGTCGACAACCACCCCGTCAAGCAGCCAGAGGAACTCGCCCCTGGCGAGTGCTTGGTTCAGCTCGACTGCAGCGGTGTATGCCATACCGACCTTCACGCGCGTCAAGGCGACTGGCCCCTCCAGGCGAAGCTCCCTCTCATCGGCGGACATGAGGTAAGCAACGATGTTTATCTTGAACAATCTCTCCGCGATGTCTGATTTTTGGGCACGCTCCAGGGTGTTGGCCGTATTGTCGCCATCGGCGCGCACACGCAGAACTCTCCCGTGCAGGTGGGCGACCGTGTCGGGATCAAATGGCTCGCGTACTCCTGCCTGGACTGCGAGCCATGCCGCAAGGGCCTCGAGCAGAGTCAGCATCTTTTACATGTTCCCGCCGCGAGATTACCGCTCTGACGTCATACATTCCCTCATACTCTTCACTCTAGGTTGTCTCAAGGGCAAATATAGCGGCTTCTCCGTCGATGGCACGTTCTCGCAGTACGTTGTCTCTTGGGTGACCCACGTTACCCCCATCCCCGACGGCATCGAGAGTGCGGAGGCCGCGTCCATCCTCTGTGCTGTAAGCGCCCATTCCGCCTCTCTTCCGGACGCGCAGTGTGATTGACAGCGGTTGGGTCACAGGGTATCACCGTCTACCGTGCCATCAAGTACTCGAGGACACACATAGGGGACTGGATCGTCCTCCCGGGTGCGGGAGGCGGTCTTGGACACCTTGCCGTCCAATACGCCGTCGCCATGGGCCTCCGCGTTGTTGCAGTCGGTAAGCTCTTTCCGCGTCACCTGTCCCTTCGTGTCCTCGTACCGCAGCATGTGTTCCTGACGCCACTACCTCTACCTATACAGATACGGGTGCCGAGAAGAAGGAGCTCTGTTTGAAGCTCGGCGCTGAGAAGTGGGTCGACTTCAAGGAGACAAAGGACCTCGTGAAGGACATCGTCGAAGCAACCGGAGGGCAGGGCGCACATGCCGCAGTCGTCACCGCTGCGACAGGCGCCGCGTACGCGCAGGCCATCGACTACCTCCGCATGGGCGGCACGCTCATGGTCGTCGGCCTCCCCGCACGCGCGTCGCTCAGCGCAGACATCTTCTTCACTGTCACGAAGAGCATCACCATCGTCGGCTCTTACGTCGGGTACGTTCTCATGTCCCTTTGATTCATGAGATATGTGGAGGATATTGATGGACGTTTGTCCAATAGTAACCGTCAGGACGCGCGTGAGGCGCTCGAGATCGCTGCTCGCGGCAAAGTCAAGTGCTACTACCAGCTCAAGCCTTTGTCCGCGCTCGCCGAGTACGCTATCCTCTGTTCATCTATATAATCCCCTCGCACTGACTGTTATTACTGTTCAATAGGACGTACGAGGGTCTCGCCGAGGGCAAGGTCGTCGGCCGTATCGTCCTCAACATGAAGGAGTAAACCTCCTCACCGCACTCTCGCCCTGCCGTCGCTGCATGGTCGCACAATAGCCGGCGCGTACAAACTATCGAGGAACAAACCCACATAAATGTATACTACAGGCGGCTGTAACACTAAGTCTGGGGAGCTGTACGATCTCTGATTACGCCTTCGATGTACCGATCTATACCAATCACCTTCGCCATACAAGTTACATGTGATAATGACTTGGGTGCATGCATGTGTGTATCGTTGTATATGCACAGCAGTACAACGTTCGAATGGAGGCGGCGGATCTCCGTCCGATCCGAGAACGAGAACATATGATCTTCGCTTGCCACCCCTTGCCGTCCCGCGCCGGCCGCCTGGGGGTGAATGGGGGTAACATAGGGACACAAGGATACATAATCGCTTTCGGATGACAGCGTGCCTATCGTACATAGTATACGTACATCATCTTCGTACACCATGACGCGCCCCGGAAGTAGTAAAGCAATACAATATACAATCGAGGCGCTGCGTGGTTGACGCCCGCCTTCAGCTTCAAGCCCAGTTCTGTGAGAACCCGATGCGGTGCGACACAACCAGGTTGAAAATTTGGGAATGTAGGAATAGTAATGAGACGATAGTTAACAGTGGACGATAGAAAACGTTGCATATGGCCCTTGGCATGCTCGCGCTGCGGCGCCCAGTACACTGAGGGGCACACGATGGTTATAAGATTGGTGAGTCAAAGTGCATGTGGAACGACGCGTTCATGCGTCTGGTGCGCCGTCGTGGCTGAGAACGAGGGCTTCTGCTTTTGGCGACCGGGGAGTAATCCTGCATTTGAACGGCTCCGGATATCTGCACAGTTGAATATCGTTAGCGAAACACTTTCGCGTGGGACGAACGAGGACAGACACTCACGAAAGGAGCAAATCGGCTGTCATATTTGCCTCGAGCTTCACTGGCTTGCCGTCCTCACCGAGGGGTGGGGCAATGTCAAACGCGTGCAGGACAGAAGATACGATGATGAACATCGAAGCGTCTGCGAAGTGACGCCCGGGGCAGATCCTAGGAGCACATGCACAACGGCGATGGTCAGCGATCAAAGCTATCAGGACAGCGCTGACAAGCATGGAATCAAAGAGGCGTAAAGCGGCGCCAAGGTTCTCGATGGCGCCCCACAAAGTGGTTGAAGTGCGGAGATGCACAGTCAGGTGAGGGTCAATGGGGGCGGGCACGTACCTGCGCCCGAAGCCGAATGCATATTTCTGCGGGTCTCGCACGGAGGGGTCGAGCGCGCCGTCCTTGAGGAACCGCTCAGGCTTGAACTCCTCGGGGTTCGGGTACGCCTTTGGGTCGCGCGCCATCGCCCTAAAGCCACCGCGTCGTCAGCCATCACTCGTGGTCGCGCGGGCGACACGCCCGTTGGAAACGACTTGAAATACTGGGGGACAGGCTCGCGGCGTACCATTGGTTCGGGATCAGCACGGTGCCTTTGGGGATGAACCACCCGTTGAACTCTTCGTCGGCGGTCGTCTCGTGTGGAATTCCGAGCGGCACGACGTTGTGCCATCGGAACACTTCCTTGATGAGCGCGTTCACGTAGGGAAGCTCGGCGCGGTCGTAAAATGTGGGCAGCCTCTGCGAGCCGATGACTGCGTCGAGCTCCGCTTGTGCCTTGCGCTGCTTGTCGGGGTGCATGGCCATGGCTAAGAAGAAGGCTTGTACGGAGGAGAATGTCTATGGAAGGTTCGATGCCAGCTAAACGGCTGTCAAAGGTCAAGGGAAACTCACGGTGTCTGCGCCAGCTGCGAAGGTGGTGATCAGCGGTGAGGTCTCACGATGGGTATTAAACTCAGCACGAGTACGTACTGAGGTAAGCGATCCCAGTGATGTTTCTGTAGAGGTCCTCTTGACTGATCTTCCCTTCCTCGTTTTCCTCAACGGCCGCTTTCTCGAGCAACGAAGTCACTATCGAAGGACGAGCGATACCCTCAGCCTTGTTCAGAAAGCAATGAGACCACAATATCTGTTTCGAAGGAGCTGCGCGTGCGTACCACTTCGCGCTTGGCATTATCAAATGGGGCATTACGGAGGGCCAACACGGCCGGCTTCCAGTTCGCTGCTTCGCGTTTGAACCCTGCCCCTGGGAACCACGGCGGCAGGTGGCGCAAGATGGGGAATGTCTCGACGAGGTAGCGGCTGGGCACGGTGATCTTAATATAGACGTCCGCACCCTTCTCCGCGATGCCGATGTACTTGTCGTTGTGTTCAGCGACGTCAAGCCCGTAGACGATCCGCAAAATCGTGGCCCCGAAGAGACTGCGAGAGCATATCGTTAGCGGTCGGTTTTAGTCGGTAAAATTGTACTCACTGCCGTATGTGTCCAACAAAGTTGTCAGGGTCGTCGAGGAGCTTGTGAAGGAACCGCCGGGTTTGCACGATTTGAGATGGTCGGTAGTCGGGGATGACGTTCTGGTGGAAGAGCTGGTGGAAAGCCTTTCGGTGACGACGCCATTCGTTAGTGTATCCCCAAAGTCCGAACTCCCAGGACATATAACCCGTTCTGTGATGCGGTGAGCCAGTGGTAGATGCAGGATGTAATATTGATAGATTTTTTGCACTCACAGCTCAGCCATTACGCACGGCGACCTCCCAGAAGAGATGGCTGAACGACCTTCCAGCAGGGCATTGGCGGCCTCGTACGAGCCTAAGACGATCACATGCTGTCCGAGAACGTTGAGGTACGTGTACTCGCCTGCCGAGAGGATGAGATCAGTCACCCGTGAGTGAGGTCCGCAGCTCACCGAACTTCTCGCTCAGCGCATTGAAGCTGTGGCCAAGGTTCTTGGTAGGCATATCAAATAGGTTGCCGAGGATCGGCAATGGTTTCGGACCTGGAGGCAAGGCGTAGCGCTGCGGGGAGGCTTTCCTAGAGGCCAAACGTCGTAGGACGACGAGCAGGACGCCCGCCAGGGCGCATGCCCACAAAACGGAGGTGGCCGCGGCAAGCATGAAGTCTGCACAGAATGTGAAAGGGGACTCGGATGGTGCCCTCTTGGATGACAATGATCGCAGTATATATACAAGCAGGCGGCGGCATATGAGGCCTGCGTGCGTGACGGTCAGGGGGATTTCGTGGAGACAAGGTTGCGTTATGGAGGGCCACTGAACTGAATTGATTCTGTCATCCCATGACAGCAATTCTGGGAGGCCATTGGTTCATGGCACAGGTAGTTGAGTGCCGCTGAGGACCTGAGAGCATCATGATACCGGTGGCGAATGACGAGACGCCAGGTTTCCCTCGCAAGAACAGAGTAGCACCTGGTGATTAGCGCCTCGTGTCGCCGTAATGGAGGTAGAGTTTGATCGCTTACCCTTTTTGCCACCTATGTCGACCATTATGCGGAAAGGGCGGCAGCCTCGCTCGCAACACGGGGAACGACGGGCCTACATCAATGCACATCACCCGACCCGTGGGCGGCTGCATAAGGCGCAGAAGATACCAACCCCGGCGCACCACACCACCAGAAGGCTTGCACAATGATAGTCACCTAACGCTCAGCTATGTCAAACAGCGTCAGCACGATACTCCATTAGGGGTAGTGCGCGGCGGGAGACTAACACTTCAAGGTGACAGCCTCTTATGGCCGGGACGGAAGAGGCATGGTGGCGTTTATGTTCGCTACGATGGTTCCAACGCCGTATTGTTCGTGTGCACAACCTCTGATGATCGGTTGTGGTCGATTTTCGGTAGCTGTGTGCGTCAGGGACCGATGTAGAGCATGCATTACGCGTCGAGTGTACAGCGGATCCCGGGAGAACCAGCGGCAACAGTTTCTAGCGCAGGAATAGGTGCGCTCGAGCCGCACCTCATTGATCGAAGGCACAAGGAGGGACGACATGCATTGGCTCTAGCTGAAGACGTCAACGCGCTGTGCTAGGCACTAGGATGATCTGTTCGTCCACTTCAATGCATGTATGGATCGTCTGAGAAGCTACGTCTCCGTCGGCGCGATATGCAGATCTGGCGCTCACCGGATGGGAGGGTCGGTAGTGGGTAGGTCCAGCGCTCCGATAAATTCGATGACGCAAGGAAGGCTTCTGAGCAAAGCGCTAAGTCGGTGTATACTTGTCCGGACAGAGCGGGCCTGCGGGGCAGGCCCCTCGCTGGGTCAACAGATGGACCGTGCCTTCTCAGGGCACCCTATCCATAAAATTCAGTATGTGTGCTTTTTTTTTTGGCTCGGCCTAGGTGACACTCACCTTCGGGCGTTATAGTATCCGAGCTGGGAAGTCGCTGAAGAGGGATGATAGGACAAGGCTTGGTAGCGAGCAACGTACCGATTATCTATGTCGATGATACGGGGTTATATGCGAGGCATGGGAACCGAAGGAAGCTTCAGGTGGTTTGAGCGGGTCCATACTACTTCATGGAGATTGATGCCGACGGTATCATTCCTCAAACCTTGTCTGAGACTTCGGAGACGAAATCCACAGGGTAGCGTGCTGCACATGTACGTAGCTCATCATCGCTTAGCAAGCAAGCGCGTACCATGGGCTGGAAGATCAAGGCGATGGATGCGCAATAAGTGCTCGAGACCTGGCGGTATCGGGCTACATGGTGGAGAAGAACAGACGTAACTTGACTTGGAACTCAGGAAGCGCCCGGCGCTTATCCAGTGAGGGGAGGCGCCCGTGCTGGGTGCAACGTTCGCCGGAATTCAACATAAGCACTGTCTGTACCCTCCCCTGCCTCTCGACATCAGCTATCGTCTATACTGGACAGACAACCCTCCAACATAACCATCTACTAGGAGCTACTAGGGAGCTCGGCCTATGGCAACCGACAACGAACCCGCCCCTCCGCAGAGCCGTATTGGACCCCACAGTCTTCCTATCGAGCTATTCGGCGCCGTCTTCGAGCACTTGCCGAAGCCCACGCTGCTTGTATGCACACGCGTCTCGCGGTTGTGGAGGGACTGCTCGTGCCCCTACCTCTTTGAGTCCCTCACAATCTCTCGCGGCTCTTCTTATGACGACTTCTTCACCTTCCTTGATCAAAACCCGGAATTTGCAGGATACGTCCGGAATCTCACCCTCGAACCCGGGCATGAAAACGCTTTGGGGCTGAATTACGCCGCTGCGGACCGTCTTGTCGTCTCCAGAACGTCGTTGGTGCGGCTCATGCATAAGCTCCCTTGTTTACGGGAACTGCGTCTTCGCTACGTATCGTTTGATAACCCGCGAACACACTCGGGCGTTTCGGCCGATGTGGAGGGTTTTGATATGCGAGCGGGACCATCTCGTCTTAGATTATTCTCTATGGAGAGTTGTTGGGCCGGAGATCTCTCGTCATATCTCTTGTTTCCCGAGAACCTGCTCTTCGAGGTCCTCTCCTCCTTCCGTGCTGATTCCATACATCTCTCGACATTCTCGATCGTATTCCAAGAGACACAACTTGAAGATGGCCATGGTTCCGCGCCTCAGCTCCATCCACTAAACCCACAATGTCTCATCATCAATAACATTGCTACCCTCTCCTCATGGCATAGTTTGCACAACACCAAGCAGTTGTACGACACTCTTCATCGCAAAATTGCTTCCGGGTGCTTGCGCAAGTTGCGTGCTTGTAAAATTTACCGACACGAAGTTGCTTGCCTTGCTGCACTTGGCAACTTTCTCTCCCATTCTGCTCAAGACGCGCTACAGTCCTTGGAGCTTCTGTTGTCCATTGATCGTCCCCTAGTCTGGTCAGAAGAAACCTCAGGTACTCCGAGTTCAACTCAGCTATCGTAGCAGTTCGCTGATAGCATACTTACTGTGCCACAGAACATTGGAGCATCCTCCGCTTGAACACATGCCGTAACCTCAAGTTCTTCAGCATGTCTTTCATAAACGCGAATGTGAAAAATTCGGCCCTATCTCCACATGTACCGTACTGCGCGGTGGTCATTGCGATACTCCCTCACCTCCCCTCGACACTCCGCCGCCTGACAATCAAATTCATGCGCGACGGCTACGGATGGCCGATGACGGACTTGAGGTTGTTTGGCCTGTCTGAACTCGACGACGCGCTGGAGGGCCGCTTCCCGGTGCTCGAAGTATTCCGGTTGGAGATGTGCGCGGACTACCACCCATCGGAGCCTGAGTGCATGGCGGCAATGTCTACAATGATGCCGAAGTGCGAAACACGAGGAATATTGGAAGTGGTGCACAATGCAATGAACTAGCGATCATAGTGAGTGCGGATGCTAGCTGTTTGATTGCGTTCTCATTGTCCCGTGTCAGCAGCAGTGTCTTCACGCTTCAGCTGTCTGCAATCCCTCCGAGTTTGTGTTGTACTATGCTTTATATCACGGTCGACTGAACCAGGTTGACAATACTACTGTACTGTCTGAAACGTACAAGCTCCTCTTGCTTGTCTGCTACGGCTGATTCATGGGAGACGGAGGGATCACCAGGTTGCCCGGCCTGTCGACAGCACAGAGAGAGAGAGAGGGAGAGAGAGAGAGGGAGAGAGAGAGAGAGAGAGAGAGAGAGAGAGAGAGAGAGAGGGAGAGAGACAAGCCGCTATGATCCTTATCAGTAAACGATGGGTCACATCCAATAAGCGCCGGCTTCTCTCTCCTCCTCTACCACGATCTTGGCGGGCCGATGGTACAAAACAACGAGACCCCCTCTCTGCGGGACCACACCGGATTCCACGATTTGCCTTTCGATGTGTTGGACATCGTGTTCGCAGACTTGCCGAAGCCTACATTGCTCGAGTGCATGCACGTGTCGCGACTATGGAGAGAGTGCTCGCGTCCCTATCTCTTCCGATCCCTCACGCTCACCGGCCGTACTTCGTATGGCAAATTCTTCCCTTTCCTTGACGCGAACACAGACATCGCGCAGTATGTCCGCAGCCTCACTATGAGACCCGAGTGTGCGATATGGCCGATCTCCACGGCGTTCTTGGTGAAGCTCATGGACAAGCTCCCCCACCTCCAAGAGCTGCAACTTTCCGGTCTACGTTTTCACAGCGAACCCACGCCCTCGAATGCTCTAGCCAGAGATGACGAAGCACGGCCACCCCGCCTCAGCCTGCTCTCTTTGCAGCTCTGCGAGGGGGGAGGGAAGGGTAGCCAATTGTCCGAGAACATCCTCTTCGACATTCTCTTCGCTGTCGCCGCCGATGCCATACACCTCTCAGATTTCTTGATGGCATATTCAGAGGCACCATATGCATCTAGGCCGCGGTTCCGCTCACTTAATCCACGGTCCCTTGTGCTCGGTACCTTGGACCCTTCCCTCGACCACTATGGCGACATGATTACCGACAGGCGATTGTATGACTCGCTCTGCCAGACGATCGCTCCCCACTGCCTGCATACGTTGCGTGCGAGTCGTATAGACCGAGACGAAGTCGCCTGCCTCGCAGCACTTGGCAACCTACTCTCCCACTCCGCTCAACACACATTGCGGGACTTCGAGCTTCGCCTGATATCACGTCAGCCATTAGCTGAGTCAGAGGAAACCCCAGGTACTCCTTACAGCAACTTGCTCCAGCACATCCGAGCTCATCTTTCATTGGTTGTTGCGCAGAACGCTGGACTATCCTTCAATTGGACAAATGCTACCGCCTCGAGTCCTTCACGATCTCTCTGAGCCTAATTGTGACCATAGAATCGCATGTTCCGTACGGTGCAGTGGTCATCGCGATGCTGCCTCACCTTCCATCGACACTCCGCTACCTGGAGATTGAGTACGCTCACATAACAACGGAAACGCACCCTGAGCCCTTGGGCATTGGGGTGCTTGGCTTACGCGCGCTTGACGATGCGCTGGACGGTCGCTTCCCGTCGCTCGACGTGGTCCAGATCGGACTGGTGCTGCTCAGGGGATACAAAAACCTATCGGAGTATAAGCTTGCAGCGTTTGAAGAGATGCCGAAGTGCAATGCGCGAGGGATACTGCAAGTGCAAGTCACAGGGCCCAAGAGAACTGGCGCCAGTGGAGGTGAGCGCAGTAAAGCGAGATGGTGTACCGTTGGCACTGACTAGCAGTGACAGAGCTCCATTCGTAGCTTAAAACCATTCTCGGTAATGCCTGTAACTAAACCAGTGGACTGTTTCCCTAGCCTATACGCGTCAGTCCCTGAACACTCAATGAGTATTTATCCATGTGCGATACATATAGTGAATTGCTCACTTACTCAGGGGATTGCCACTGTGACACTTCTAGTATTCCGCGCGCCTTGCTCTTCGGCATGACATCGAATGCTGCCGCCGTGCATTCAAGTACGTTTATCCCAGCTTGCCGTATCTCCAGTCGGATCACCTCAAGGGCCGGGAAGCGCTCTTCCAGCATAGTGTCTAACGCGCCTAAGCAAAACGTCTCGGTGCTCCTGATCTGCTCTTCATGAACCACGGATATCAGCGTGATTGTCAGGCGACGTAGAGCCGGGGCGATCTGCGCAAGTATCGCGATGCAGACCGCGCTGTAAGGAACGCGGGGAGCAGGATGATGATAGTTGAACCGTAGCGAGATGCCGACGGATTCGAGATTGCAGCACTCGTTCAGACGAAGGGCACTCCAATATCCTAAAACGCGCTGAATATCGGTTGTAAATCCCCACTAGGGCGAAGCAGGCTGCTCACCTGGACTATCTTCTAGTAAGGGATGTATCACCTCATCGATTGTGAACGGGAGTTCAAGTTCTTGAAGTGCATCCAGACCAGCGTGGGTGAGGAGCTTGCCCAGCGCACGGAGACAAGAGGTGCTTCTCCTGTTTATGTGATCCAGACGGAGTCTACGTAGGCAGCGTGGAGCAGTAGCCCGGCGAAAGGCATCGTACAGCCGCCCGAGACCAGGGTCGAAGTAGTCAGGATGCGCTTCCATGAGTAGAGTGTACATGTCGAGCTGGCCAGGGGGGTCTCTGAGATCAAATTGTGGCTCCATACTGGTCCCGCCTTCGACCGTAACGTAGATATGTTTCGTGTAGATTGAGTCGACGGGAAGGGCGGAGAGAATGTCTAGGAGTGTGTATGAATCACAGGCAGCCTCTGTACTGGCACTGGCGCTCCAACAGCGTTCGATCGAGAGCCGCCGGAGACGGGGTAATCCAGACCTGGGCTTTTCAGCCATGCCTGCAGGAGCGGGCACGGCACTAGCACTCGGAATCGTGAGTGCGCGGCGGGAGACATCTGGGCTGGAAAGTACTATATAGTATAGCTTCAGCTCCTGCAAACGAGGGAGCTTGTCGGCGAGCGTGGCCAAAAGTACGCGATCAACCACGGGTCGAGTGAAACTGATTGTGGCATTGAAGTCGACCGTGACGTCCGGTGCTGGGGGCGCCAGGGCTGGAGGGGCGTAGCCGAGCGTGAGGCTACGGATATCCGTGTTCTCGTCGAGAAACCGCAAGAAGTCGTCATACGAAGAGTTTCGGCACACTTGAAGAGACCGGAAGAGATATGGGACAGCGAGTTCTCTCCACACTCGTGAAACGCGAGAGCATGCAAGTAAGGTGGGTTTCGGCGCAAATCCGAAGATCGTATCACAGACATCGACGTCGATAGGCAAACAATGGGTTCCTACGCGATCCTGGCCTTGCATGTCGCGGCACATGCTCTAGTGCTCCTGAAATATGGTAATTACAAGGAAATCGATGGCTGAGTAGAGCGATGGATGCGGACAAGAGAGAGGAACCCACCTCTATTGCCGCCCACTGCAATGGCCGACGGGCACTGCATCGATATCGTGACAGGTTGTTATGTAACATCGTAGGTATATGCTGGCGGGCTCCAGAATGCCCTTACAATCTACGGCATTGATGAGTACGGCGACGCACGGAAGATCCCTCGCAACGTAAGGTATGTATTATGGTGGATATACGAATATTGACAGCGCACGTAGAAGAGCAAGAACGCCGTGACTATCTAGTTGATAGTGAGAAACGGCTTCCCAGCGCTTGACTGCCTACTAAAGAGCTGAGCTGATGATAGCCTCGTCCTTGTGGGACGCCAGCGCCTTCAATCCTTCAGCAAACGCGTCGATGCATTTCTCCGCGAACTCCTCGTCTACAGCGTCCAGTCCACAGGTGACCGAGATGCCAAGACCACCAGCAGGAGCCCCGACGACGTTGAACTTGAACGCTGCGCCGGTCGTACTGTCCGCCTGCGCGAAGACAGCTTCTGGGATCGTCCACTTCGGAGTGGCGGACCCATCGAGCGTTAGTTGCACCGGTTTCGCCGCCCCCAGGTTAGAGATCTCTACGGTCGTCTCGCGCTTCTTGCCCAGCAGCCCGAGCGAGTAGTTCTCGCGCGAGCCGATCAGCGCCTTCATGACGCCGATCGCAGCGGGGGCTTTGGGGGCCTCGCGCTTGAGCGTCGCGGAGAAGCTTGCCGCGGATTTCCACGGGAAGCGATCAGGGGACGGGTAGGAGTGCTTGTTGGCCCGCGACGCAGCAGGGAGGGGGTACACGTCCTGATAGTATGAGACATAGTTGCAGATCGCGGTGGGCGGGGCGCTGGTGTGGGGCCGCAGAGAGATAGGGACGAACATCACGACGGAGTTAAACTTGCCCTTAGGATCGGGCCCCGCGTAGAGTTCCTGGGCGATGATGTGTATTATGAGCGCGTAGAGCGCGCCGGTGAGCGTCGCGCCGTTCCTCCTGCATAGCTGGAGGAGGCTGGCGGTTTCCTCGGCCGATAGCCTGATAATCCGGATGTTGACCCCGCGCTTATACGTCTTGCCTACTGGGTTGCCCGTCCAAATTGCGTTGCGTTTCCGCGCCGCGAACGGGTTGATCGCCTGATTGACTTCCTTGAATATCTTGGAGACGGGCGCCGATACGGGCATAGCATCCTCCAGCGCGGGGCGTAGTGGAACGTCCGGGATTGCGACCTCGCCGGAATGCGACGCGGCCTCAGGCAACTTATCGAGGGCGGACAAAAGCGAGAGGTGGAACGCGAGGCCACTCTGGCCGTCGCCCATAGAATGTTCGTGCGTGTACAAGATTGTGCCGTCGGTCAAGACAGTGACGCGCCATAGAGGGGAATCGACATCGAGCTCGAACGGACGCGTGAATTCTTGCGCGAGGAGCGACTCTAGGTCAGACGAGTCGACATCGAGGAAAGAGACGATGTGGTTGAGGTCCAGGGACGGAAGACGAACCCAGACTGGGTCGCATGTCGTACCATTGCGGCCGCGCTCCGTGAGACGCGCTGCAAGCACAGGGTTCTCGTTGATGACCTCCTGGATGGCAGCGAAGAGGGTGGACTTGTCGAGGACCCGCACGGTGTTGCTTTCGTACTTTGCCGCCACGACGACGCAATTGTCAACGCCCAGCTTGGACCGTGCATGGAAGAACGCTTCCAATACGCCTATATGCTTCCATCAGCGCTGCAGAGACTGAGTCCGTCTCAGCACTGACCTGCCCGCCTTAGTCGCTCTGGATATGTTTTCGTAGGCATGACGGGGGCCTGTAGGAGAGGCCGAGCGATCGACGAAGAAATTACTGTAGTGTGCGGAGCAGAAGTCGGATGCGCGGGGGCGCATCTCGCCTCAGAGTTTTCGTCTTTATGAGAGTCCGATACTGACACGACGTTACAGCGGCGACGTCTCCCTTTACCTAGAAGGGACGTGATCATGCCAGCTTTCATTTTTGAAGTCTCGGATGGTACCAGTTCGACCTATTTCAAGAGATGGGCGCTGTGTGATGGGTGTATCTTGAGGGGTCGCGCTTGTGCAGAAGTGGCCTAACCTTATAATACTCCAGCCGGTCCATCAGCTAACATTGCACGAGGTTTAAGGGGCGACTCACTACTGCAATTCGACTGCGCACGAGACGCGCAGTATACTTGAGCGGTAAACAATTATATGAGGTGATTGTATCCGGGATCGCGTGGTGAAATGCGACCCGGGTATGCATAAGGTGAGGAAAGTAGATGCGCCCGTGATTTTGCGTAAAAGTCATGAGAGCCCGCCTTCGGGACAACCTCGTTCGGACCACGATCGCGCAGTCACGATGACGCAGCGCCCGCGCAGATCTCCGTTTAGCGTACTGCCTTGAACCTCAGATTGGCCACCAATACTCTCTTTGTTTCATCAGAATCTCGCCCCTAGTTAGCGGGGAAGCGGAAGGACCGAGTCTCTGCACCAAGACGCGTCTCACCAAAGTCAAAGTCAAGACTAGACGTTTTCCAGTCATAGGGCAGTGTAAGGAACCGAAGTGTGCTGCCAAAGTCTCGTCCTCAATTACAAACCATTGAATAGAAAGGTTATGCAGCGTCTGCCGTTGTTGCTCCAGTATAAAGCACCTCCCCGCGCTATATGGCTCCCGAGAAGAATAGCCTAGCATACTACTAATAGTATCGTACGATGCGGCGGTAGACCCAGTTCTCCAGGAGGCGCGCCCCGGGCGGACGAGCTGGAGCGCAAGATTATTCCGAGTCGGAGGACAAGGCAAAAATTCATGGAGAGGAACTGCGTTACAGACCCGCAAGAGCTTAGTGGAGGTGGTTGTGATGCAAAGGGATCCGGATCACAAGTAATACAGCCGCCCGCGACCGAGCAGTTAGGTTGGTCTTTGATTGGAAAGTAAGCATTATTACAGCCCACTAAAAGGAACTACTGTTCCCGAATGATAAGCGCTGTATTTGAGTAAGTAAAGAGGGATTATGCTATAAGCAGCACGTCACTGTATTTGTGTACAACAGCTTACTAGTAGTAATAACCTGCGTGAGACTGAGGCTGACATAGGTAGTTGCCAGCTCGGTTTGAGCAACGGAAATCGGCGCGCTCCCTGATCGCACTGCCAAGGGAAGTACCGAGCCGTCGGACGTCTGCGGAACTTGGTACAGATGACCAAGACCGACCTTAGAAGTAGCTGAGGAAGGAAAGGTACAGGCTATGTTGCGAACCTTCAGTCGATGCGTCTCGTCCTCCGTAACGATAATCGCGATGAGTATATGTACATTGCGGCCCAAGACGAATAGTAGGTGAATCCCTATGCATAGCTCAACGCGGTGGCCGCCGATCCCATGATGCGATACTTTAACTAGAGTATCTATGCCACGCCAATTGACGTCTCCAGATCAGCCACGCATTCGCCTGCCCTGTTCGAACGGGTGTTTGTCCCCCGCCTCACCCTCAGCGGAGCCGTACGGCGCAGACGAAGGCTGGGGCGACCTCGACGGGCTCCGCCCACGCGCACCATACCCGAGCTCGGGCAGCCCGAGTGAGTAGTTCTCCGGCTGCCATGGCCCACCCGCGGCAGGCTGCTGCTGGTAATAGTACGAAGGCGATGGCCGGGCATCATACACAAGGGGCTGTGACGATGAGGCCGAAGGGTACTGAGGGTTGGGAACCTGCAAGGCGACACCGTCGAGCTTGATGGTTTTCGTGGCGATCACAGCGGGGCGCAGGTGGTCAGCGGCGTCAGGTCCCAGTTCGGGGTCCGGGTTCAAGCCTGCTGCCATCTGGAGCTTCGCCTGCCTGCAACGCATCAAGGCATTCAGGGCAGCCAGTCAGTGAGCGATAGGTGGAGATAGCAGCGAAAAGAGCGCACCTCGCTTTCCTACGGCGGTAGACAACAGTCTCCTTCACTTTTTCTTGCTGTGCCCTGATGTAATGCATCGCGATTGACGTGAGGAGCACGGTAGCGACGATGACAATAGTCTTGACAGTCTTCGTCCTCGAGCTCTCTGTGTTGTGTACCACAATTGAGTGAGTAGGGGCGGGGCACCGGGAGGCAGATGTGGATACTCACCACCGTTCTGCGAGACACCGAGGTAGACGGTCACGAGTTGTTTCGGCAGGGAGAGGATGGCGGCACCGAGGAAGGCCAGGACATTCATCCCACATGACGCGAAGACAGCGGTGGTGACTATCAAAATGTGTCAGGAGCGCAATGACGGTCGATTCCAAAGAGACGTACGGTGCCCAGGAATGGCGGACAGTCGAACGAGGACTGCAATTTTGAAGCCTCCCTGTCGGACAACTTCGGCAAGGAGGGCGTACTGTAGGCTCTTCGCTTCTATCTTCCTCCCACGTGTCATGCAGAACCACCTAAACACGCTGTTCGGCGAGTGTCAGTGCTCAACAGAGTTGTACGAGATTCAAGGAATGTGGGCTCACTAATAGTTTGCTAGCTCTCCAAGGAGAGTACCAGCGGCGACGATGGCAAAACCAATACCAACGCCCCATGCATCACCGCACAGCACGGCGATGATCTCGTGTCCGAACAACTGAGACCGCCGATGAGTTCCATGTATTTATGCCCGGTAACGGCCGTGCGACTCACGGGAGGGAAGGAGAGCACGATCAGGATGGCAATAGGAACGAGCCACCCTCCAGGCGTCCTGCGCATCCAGTCCGTGAACGGCTTGAGCCAATCAACGATTTTTTGCTGATAGACAATGAAGAGAATGACGAGCCCGATGATGGCGAACGTAATAAGGACACGGACTGAGGGTAGAAAATTAGGCAAGGGTGGGCGTAATCGATTGACGCAAGCACACATACTCAGCTCTTTGGGATCCTTCAACTTTGCGGGATCGAGTAGATTCAAGAGAATACCCGGCCGTTTCTTCTTAGTCGGACTAAGTAGTTCGGCTTCGGAAGGCGTAGGACTTGGGGTGCGTGTAAGATAGCGTGCATCTGCTGTTGTGTCTCCGGGTGTGTGATGGGCGCCGTCATTACGACCAGACGCATCGGGAGGGTACGTATTAAGGATACTGAGAAACGAATGAGCGAATGCCAAAGTAGACTATCGAGGTGTGTGGACTCACGCAGCAGTCATTATATGTTCGAGCAAGAGGAGATTCCGGGCTAGATTGGGTGGCGGGGGGCTAATTCGTTGAGGTACTCTCGTGAGTCTTATATGTACTCATGCTTGTACGGCATAGAGAACAAGAACTTGCATTACTCGCGTCCCCGGTACTAGGACTACGTGCTCAGCGCGAATTCTTCAACCGCCATCGCCGCGCCGTCTGTGACAGCCTGACAGGGGCAGTACGCACTATTGACGACGGCTGCGGGTGGGCACTGTGACTACTCACCTAGCGCCGTCCGAACGGAGGAAGAAGACCGAGGGATTATGATAGCTCGACTCTGGCCAGTGATGCCGGGTATGTTCAAGGGTTCTGCGGGGCCGGCAAGCACGGTGCTGGCGTATTGGATGACAGCTCGGCGGGCATCTGTGTGTGTGCGTGCAGTGCATCGGTGGCAGTGCGACCCGAACGCGGAAGGTTGAGTACTCAGGCCTGCGGTCGAGCCCGGCCTTTTTTCCTCCTTCTCATCCTCAGGCGCGAGCTTGCCTAGAATTTGATCACACGAACGATAAGCTGGTGAACCACCACCCCGACGTCCGGGAGTAGCACCGCAATGTCATCCATGTATGCATTCCCAGGGCGTCCTCAATCTCTCAGACGCCTTGACGACCCACGAGATGGTTAGCCAATGTTGTCGCCCGCTACCGGCAGCCGGCAGATAGGCAGGAGTAGGCTCCAAATCCAGCTGCATGTTTCCGCCCGCCTTGCATGAGGATCCTGGCAGGTGTCACATCACGATATCTGGTCGATCCCGCTGCGCTGGAACGTCTGCGCCAACGCGTTGTCCTGTACTAGAACAACATTGAGTATGAAGAGAGCCAGTTTTTATGCTCAGTAGAGGTCGAAGATGGCTCACGATTGAACTACATTGACCAACTAGGCCTTGCGTTCCCGCTCCTGATGCTAGTGCTGGACTCCACTCTCAAGCGGAAGCCGACACAGCATCTTCAAAAGCACCCGGAGCATTGAACCGTTTGGCTCTCAAGAGATTCCCGTGCGGCCGGAGGGTGCCAGAGCCAATAAGAGACCATAGCGCAGCGAGAGGAATAGCATCCGGACCGGATACTGGTGACAAGGCAGCGGGCGGCCTCCTGGGAGCCGCTAGTTACTGCACAGCATAGCAGTTATTCTTATCACCGGGATGGAGGAGGGCGAGAGTCAGTCCTAAAGCAATATATCCAAATATCCGATTGTTATCCAGTTAACGTACTTAGGACAACTGGCGGTTTCCAGGTGAGTCGGAGAGTTGAGACGAAGTTGTGAAAAGAGCTCGTGAACATAAGCGCCCGAACACGCCACCGGGGCTGGTGAGCTGCAACTAGCGCTTATATCAGAGTATACGCCTTGGCGGTAAACTACCATCACAGGTCGGAGTTCCGTCCGCCATACGCCTACTATTAAACATCGTATATGCCTCTGTAGGTCTACTTTGGATCGCTGCGAGAACATATTAGGTCAAGAATCAAGCAGGATGGATATAGGCCACAGCGATCTCTCCGATGAAATGGGATCAGTTCCCAACGCGCGATTCGATGTATCTGAACAAGAATCCCTGGACAACGACATGCAAGCATTCCGGGCCAAACTCTCCAAATCCAAGCGTATCGTGGTGCTCGCAGGTGCGGGCCTTTCTGCTGCCTCAGGTAAATGTCTGTTCTCGAGACGATTGTGGAGATGATCTGACCTACGCTGGCGCTCTCGAACGGGTAGGGATACCCACATTCCGCGGGAATGGCGGTCATTGGCGCAAGCACGACGTGCTCACATTGGCCACTCCTGCGGCCTTCATCGGCAACCCGTCTAGATGCTGGCAGTTCCATCATTACCTGAGGGAGATGTGGGTAATCTCAGGTATCCTGCCACAGCACAATCTGAGCGTCGCCCCCACAGCATGTTCAAGTCCACGCCCAACGCGGCTCATATGGCGCTGGCGCGATTTGCGCTTCCCCAGCTTCGCCACACATTGTCCCCGGGTTCTTCCTTCACATTGATCACGCAGAACATCGACGGCCTCGACCGACGCGCCATCGAGCAGATCTATAAGGAGCATGGTGTCCCTAGTCCCTTTTCGGGAGTTGCACAGGGCCAGCCATCAGGCGATGCGGTACTCATCGAGATGCATGGACAAATCGCAGCTGTCCTCTGCACAAACTATGAGTGCAGGCACCGCGAGCTCAACTACGACTCCCCTATTTGCCCGGGACTTGCAGGCACGGAGCTCCTTGTCGAAGGCGTGTCTGAGGGTGGCAAGAAGACAGAGCAAGAACAGCAGAACACGGGACCTAAACGCAACGCTGCGGAGGCCAGAGCGTGGGCGGAGGCGCGCCTGGCAGGGTTGAAGCAGCAGAACGAGAGCTCCCCTGCCGATCCAGACATTCCTCTGGAGAACCTTCCACGCTGCAAGAAATGCGGCGCGCTCACTCGCCCAGACGTCGTCTGGTTCACGGAAGTGCCACAGCGCATCGATGAGGTGATGCGCGCGGTGGAGAACGCGGATCTGTGCATGGTCGTTGGGACATCTGCTGTGGTGCGTGACCCGAGCTGAGGATGTGCAAGCATGACAGCTCATGAAGGCATCTCCCTGCTTAGGTTCATCCGGCCGCGACGTTCTCGACCAAAGTGAAGGAAAACGGCGGCACGGTGGCGGTGTTCAACATTGAACGCAGCAAGCGAGATGCGGTGGCAGATTATGTCTTCCTCGGCCCTTGCGAAGATCTTCTTCCTCGCGCCCTCGCAGTCGAAGATCCGACCAACAAGATGTGAAGAAATGAGGAAGGCAAGCTTGTGCCTGGATCTATTCGGCTGTACAATGTATTATGACGATCCGCAATTGATTACGACCAGGATTGGTAATTGATACTCAGTTTCTGGGAAGAGACGGCCTCCGTTTGAACTCAGCGCAGTGTACATCCGTACCCATAGGGTCAAGTGGCGTGTCAGGTCATCGGTCATGCTACTGCTTCGCCATACGCGCGGGCACAAGTACAACAGGCAACATGCAAACCAAACGAAGCGACGGAACCTAATCTTCTTAGAGCTTCCTAACTTTCAACCACAACTCCCCTTTTGTACTTTCCGTGCTGATGCTTGGGTACGAGACGCCAGCGAGGTTCCACACGACCGGCTTGTCCGATGATTCGAATGCGAAGTTTGTGAGGAGCTCGGATAGGACGACCTCTGTGGTGCGCATGAGTACTTGGTCCTGAACAAGGGAGATGACAAGTAAAAACGTACTCATCTCGAGCTGCGAGAACGTGAATCCGCTGCAACAATCCAGAAATTGGTGAGTTCGTATGCGAAGGGAAGAGTGGAAAACGTCGCGTACATGCACGACCGCACTCCTCCCAAGAACGTCATCCTGTACATCAACACAACGATTAGTGTACGCGCGGCCCTTGGCCCAGAGGCACTTACATATGCGAATAGACACCTGGAATAGACGCTCTCTCTAGTGTTTCAGGCAAGGGCTTAAGCCAGCGCTCGGGCTTCCACTCGCATGCATCCTCGCCCCAAATAGCCTTGTTCCGGTTGCACGCCAAAATACCGAGGAGGATATTCGTTTCGCGGGGGATGATAATCTCGTTCATGAGCGTTCCGTCCGTAGCGCGTATCGGTTGGGAGAGCGGGAGGACCGCATCTTTCATCGTCCTGCGAGCCGGAGGGTGAGACTCAACGTGGAGAAGACTGCGAAAGACGGAGTGATCTCTTACCCTCGGAATGTCTGCGTCGCCGGTGCATAGCTATAGCGGAGTTCAGTACGATGCCAGCATCTTCATATAGCCTCGGCAGAGGTACTCACAGTCGAAGAGTCTCGCGACATACGGCGTCTAGATAGGGCAACGCGTGCAAGGCTTCGTAGCCGAGATGACCATCACGCTTCGCCTCGACGGTTTCGGAGCGTAGTTTGTTCTGCACTTCGGGATGTTGAGCCAGCAGATGCAGTGTACGAGCCATAGCGTTTGACGTGGTGTCCATCGCCGCGAATATTATCGCCCTAGAGCATCATGTCCCGGATAAATATGGTTGAAGACCAGAGGAGGCGACAGAGAACTTACGACATCTGACCAAGTAGTTGATCGTCCGATAGCCTGTCCTCTATACAGGCTGCCTGGTTCGCCTTCACTGTGGGGCTGGCTTGAGTGTATGAGCCAGAATAACTCCTCGTTTAGACGCACGCAAGATGCTGATGATGTCTTCTCCCTCGCTTTTCTCGTCTTTGAGGGCGGCGGCCTTCTTCTTCTCGAAGATTTTCACAGACCCAGTGTGGAGTGTATCGGTAATCCGTATAATCCTCTGAACAGCTTTCATAGGAATCCTTTCGATGACCCAGCGCCTGAACCATGCAGGACCCAGATACGGAACAAGAGGCGTCGCTTGTCGCAACAGCATCAACTGTGGGTCAGTCGCCGCCGCTCTACGAGTAAGGGCTGTCAGACGGCGGTGGAGACAGAAGGCATCGTATCACTCACGTAAAATGCTTTACGGCGTCCGCATAGTCATCCGCCACATCCTCTGTCAGAGGATCGAATGAATGTCCTATGCCGGACTGCCCAATTAGTTCGAGCGCAGCACGGGACATCCAGCCTAAGACGTCAAGGTCTTTCGCTCCGGCATCGACTCGTGACGAGATTGCCTCGACGAGCTGCCGATCGTCAATGCGTGGTGAGCATCTGGATATCGGCAATATCGCGGGTGCTTCCCACCTTATCCGTGACCCGGTAGAATACAGGCATAATTCCTCGCATATGCTTGGCGGAGAAAACCGGTGTTAGCATCTTCCGTTGCTTGCGGTGGATGTTCCCTGCGCGGCTGTGCAGTCAGCAGCCGCCGGTGCTCGAGGATCACATCAGATACCGTTGACACCAAGTATGCCAGGACCGATGAAAAGGCAGTTGCTCCTGTGGTCACGGTGAGTAACCCTGATACACGACGCAAATCACCCTCGGCGATACGCACTCTAGGTACCATGGAAGCTCGTCGTAAGTGGATGGATCTTTGACGATGTGGTGAAGCGCTAGTGGGTCGAACACATAGAGGCACGGAGCCTGATTGGACGATGATCAGTGAGCATACAACGGCACACATGAAGCAGAAGAGGCGTACCCCAAACATCCATTGCAGTTTTATCACAGGTCCATACCGTTCCGCAATCTCGGTGTGGAAGTCCCAACCTTGTCGGTCAACCAACTGAGTTAAGTTTCCTGCGCCGAAGATGAGCTGGGGATCAACCGCGGTGACGAATGAATAGTTTCGTACCGGTCAGGATCGAAGCTGATGGAGGCCCTGGGACCCTGGCCAGCACAGCTCGTGCTCGTGCGATGCGTATGGCACGCCAGAGTAACCAGACCAGATAGCCGACTGCGAAGTACAAAATCATCTCGGTGAAGGAAGCAGAATGGGTGTACCGGCCGACGCTAGAATGAGAAGCCTTTAGCTATCGCGATGGGACTGCGGCGTACATCTGAAGGAGGCCTTATGTACCCTCGGGGCGTAAATCGCCTGGTCGGTCACAATACGGATCTACCGTCCGCAAACAGAGACATGTATTGCGCGGAAACCATGGGCGCCCACACGAGATGAACGGAAGAGGCCGCACGTTCGAAGATCATCGTCTCTTATCGGCACGAACGCTGCAAGAGGGTGGCGATTGATGAGTATACGTGCTGAGCGAACGGGGGGTGTAGCTCCGAATATCAATCTACAAGACAGCCGAGACATGGTAAGCGTGGTTCTGGTGAGCACGTAGTGCTTGTGGCATACCATGGAAGAGAAGCATCGGCCTCCAGAATGCGCTATTCCAAGTCCGCTGTTGCCGACAAATCATGTGCGCGTCTTCGCAGGATGGCGAGTGCCTTGGATGATGGGAAGCCGTCACTCTCTCAGGGTTGCATCAGGAGAAGACGGTACCGGTCGCCAGGCTACTTGGCCTCCGGTATATTGCACACCATTCAAGGTGGAAGAGTGGGAATGTTGGTAGACGGCACGACCGTGACGCCACTGCCAGTTGAGCGAACAAGTTGTCATTGAATATTAGCACGAGCTGGCCGTTATGTCACTTGACACTATGAGCGCTCGCCCTAGATATTGATGGTTTGAATGCTCACGATGGTTGGACAGGCGTGGCGAGAATGCCACCTAAGCTCGGATTCTGTTTGCAATATCTACCGAGTCTTGACGGCATGAGAGGCTCAGATGCGGCATGTATCGCAGAGCAAGGTAGAGAAGCCAATGCTAATTGGCATTAGGAAGCTACTCCTCGTTTCCAGATGGTGCGTAGTGTCAGATGGTGGTGACACTCGAGTCGGAGAAGGCCCGGGCGTTGGAACGAGTGGCTAAGCGCCCAGACCGCTTTCGGACGCGCAAAATGGGCGTCTACTGCTGGTTGCACGGCGCTTGTCGCAGGCGCGTTGCCTCCTCCTCGCGATTTACGGTTTTCGCACACTTCGCGCTCTGTATCCATTGTGCTATATTCGTGTGCCATATATATGTCTCGGCTTTTATTGTATATTTCTCCCTCATGTGTGTTTGTGCGCATGCGGCTACGTATTCCCCACGCAGGAAGCACCTTCAAAAGTTGTTATACTAGCCTCTAGAACGCTGTTCATTGTGCATCCGTATGCAAAGCAATAGAAAAAATCAATTACTAGCAAAAGATGAGGGGCCCGGCGCTTTGGGTGCGACGATGTGGGTATGCGATCTTCTGGCCACAAGCAGTTGGTGCATTGCGAGTGGCAGATCATTATGCCTTCCTCGGCCCTTGCGAAGACCTTCCTGGCGCTCTCGCAGTCGAAGATCCAACAGACAAAATGTGAAGGAATGAGGAAGGCACGCTCGTGCCTGGATTTATCCGGCCATACAATGTAGTATGACGATTCGCGATTATGTACCAAAGGATGGTCGTCTACACAGCCATGATTAGTAATGAATACTCGCTTGATTCCCGGAAAGAGACGACCTCCATTTGAATTGGGTACAGTGTAGACATAGGGCGAAGCGTCGCGCTGTGTAGCATTTCAGAGATGCTATTGCTTCGAAATACACTCTCACACAAGTACAACAGGCAACATACAGACCAAATGAAACAACAGAACCTATTCTTCCTCGAGCTTCCTAACCTTCAACCACAGTTCCCCTTTTGCACTTTGCGTGCTGATGCTTGGATACGCGACGCCAGCAAGATTCCAGACGACCGGCTTGTCGGACAACTCGAACGCAAAGTTGGTGAGGAGCTCGGATAGGACGACCTCTGTCATACGTATGAGTAGCCAATCCTGATGACATAGAATTTCTGAATGGAAAGCACAAACGCACTTATCTCGAGTTGCATGAACGTGAACCCGCTGTAGTAATCCAGAGTCGGTTAGTTCATATGCTATGGGAAGACGTGGGACGTTCCATACATGCATGACCGGACTCCTCCTAAGAACGTCATCCTACACATCGACACATTTTTCAGTGCATGCGTGACCCTTGGGCTATAGATACTCACATGTGCGAATAAACACCTGGCATGGACGCTTTTTCCAGTGCCTCGGGGAGAGGTTTGAGCCAGCGCTCAGGCTTCCACTCGGATGCATCCTCGCCCCAGATCGCTTTGTTCCGATTGCACTCCATGATCCCGATGAGTATGTTCGTTCCGCGGGGAATGACGATCTCGTTCATGAGCGTTCCGTCTGTAGCGCGTATCGGTTGGGAGAGCGGGAGAACCGCGTCTTTCATCGTCCTGCGAGCCGTCGCATATGAGATCAAAAGTGAAGAAGGCCGAAGGAAACGGAAGAATCTCTCACCCTCGGAATGTTTGCGGCGCCGGTGCATAGCTATAGCGGAGTTCAGTATGATGACGGCAATTTAAAGTGGCCTTGGCGGAGATACTCACAGTCGAAGAGTCTCGCGGCATACGGCATCGAGGTATGGTAACGCGTGCAAAGCGTCGTAGTCGAGGTGGCCATCGCGCTTCGCTTCGACGAGTTCGGCACGTAGTTTGTGTTGCACCTCAGGATGTTGCGCCAGCAAATGCAACGTACGGGCCATTGCACTTGACGTGGTGTCCATCGACGCGAATATGATGGACCTGGGACAATGTGCCCCTGGTTAATCATGTCCGCGAGCGGAGGAAACAGGAGGGAACTTACGACATCTGACCAAGTAGCTGGTCGTCTGGCAGCCTGTCCTCTGCACTGGCTGCCTGATTCGCCTTCACTGTGGAGCTGACTTCAGTGCCTGAGCCGGAATAACTCCACACCAGGACGCACGCAAGATGCTGATGATGTCTTGACCCTCCGTCTCCTCGTCTTTCAGGGCAGCGGCCTTCTTCTGCTCGAAGATCTTCACGGACCCGGTGTGCAACGTATCGGTAATCCATATCATCCTCTGAACAGACTTCATAGGCATCTTCTCGATTACCCAGCGTCTGAACCATGCAGGTCCTAAGTATGGAACGAGAGGTGTCGCCTGTCGCAGCAGCATCATCTGTGGGTCAGTCGCCGCCGATCTGGGAGTAAGAGTCATCAGGCCATGCTGAGAATTCAAGGCACCGAGTTACTCACGTAAATTGTTTCACGGCCTCCGCATATTCGTCCGCCACATCCTCCGTCAGAGGATCGAATGAATGTCCTATGCCGGACTGCCCGATGAGCTCAAGGGCTGCGCGGGACATCCAACTCATGACATCAAGGTCTTTCGCTCCGGCATCGACTCGTGACGAGATTGCCTCGACGAGCTGCCGATCGTCAACGCACGGTAAGCATATGGATATCGGCGATGTCGTGGGTGCTTCCCACCTTATCCGTGACCCGGTAGAATACAGGCATGATTCCCCGCAGATGCTTAGTGGAGAAAACGGGCGTTAGCATCTTCCGTTGCTTGCGGTGGGTGTTCCCTGCGCGGCAACGCGGTCAGCGGCCGCTGGTACTCATGGATCACACCGCATACCGTTAACCCCCAGTAATCCGGGACCGATGAAGAGGCGATGGCTCCTGTGGGTGCGGTGAGAACCCCTAACACACGGCGCAGATGGCCCTTGGTAGTACGTACTCTAGGTACCATGGGAGTTCATCATAGGTGGATGTATCCTTGAGAATATATTGAAGCGCTAGTGGGTCGATAACATAGAGGCACGGAGCCTGATTGGACGACGATCATGAAGTATACAGCGGTACACACGAGGAAGCGGCGTACCCCAAACATCCACTGGAGCTTTGTCACACCTCCATACCTCTCCGCAATCTCGGTGTGGAAGTCCCATCCTTGCCGGTCAACCAATTGAGTCACGTGTCCTATGCCAAGGGTGAGTAGGGGATCGATCGCGGTAACAAGAGGGTAGAACTATACCTGCCAGAATCGAAGCTGACGGAGGCCCTGGGACTTTAGCCAGAACTGCTCTTGCCCGTGCGATGCGTATGGCACGCCAGAGCAACCAGACCAAACTACCGACCGCGAGGTACAGTATCATGTTGAAGAAGGAAGCAGAATCTGGGTACCGTCCGATGCTAGTATGCAGGATATGAGCGATCACGATAGGGCTGCAAGGTAGATCCCAAGAAGGCCTTATGTACCTTCGCGGCGTAAACGGCTTGGTCGGTCACAATACGCCCACAGAGACACTCGTTGCGTGCCAATGATGGGCGCCCACACGAAATGAACGGAAGGGGCCGCATAATTGAAATTTATCGACTCTTATCGGAACCAGTGCTGCGGGGGGAGGTCATCGATGAGCATATGTGCTGAGCCAACGGGGAGCGTAACTCCGAATATCAATCTAAGAGACAGCCGAGAGATGGTGAGTATGGTTCTGGTGAGCAGGCAGTGCTTACGGCGTACCATGGAAGGGAAGCATCTGCCTGCAGGACACGCTATTCCAAGTCCGCTGTTGCCGATATACCATGTGCGCGCCTCCGTGGGATGGCAAGTGCCTTGGGTGATGGGAAGCCGTCAATCTCTCAAGAGTGCATCAGGAGAATACGGGATTGATCGCGAGACTACTTGGTCTCCGGTATACCGCGCACTATTCAAGGCGGAGGGCCGCACGGCCGTGACGCCACTAAGTAGAGCGAAAAAATGTCGGTTAATACTAGCAAAAATAAGCCGTCATGCCAGTTGACTACGTTGTTGTGTCCATATATGAAGAGAGTTTCTGCCGGCACAAAATCGGACACCGTGAGTGCTCGTCTCAGATATTGATGGTCTAAGTGCTCACGATGCATGAATGGGCGCGGCGAGAATGACATCTAGGCTCGGATTCCGTTTGCGATATCTACCGGTTCTTGACGGCATGAACGGCTCAGTTGCAGCGTGTATCGCAGAAAAAGATGAGGAATTAAATGCAAATTGGCATGAGGAACCTGCCCCTCATTTCTAGATAGTGGGTACTGGTGTGGGGTGGTGGTGGTACTCTCGGAGAAGGGCGGCGAAGTTCTTAGTTGGAACAAGCGGATTGGCGCCCAACCCGCTTTCGGACGCATAAGATGGGCGCCTAATGCGTCATAACGGCGAGCAGCAGCTGGCGCCCGTGCTGCACCATGACCTCCATCGGCGACGTTCCTCCCATCCAATCACGAGAACACGACCTCTTTCTTCGTCTCCAGACTATAGACGAAATGGTTCGTGTTACCGAGGAGGCCGAACGCAGGCTAGAACGCATCGCAGAACGTCGCCGCATGCCACCCGTACCCGACCTTCGCTTCGAGTACAGCTACGTCCGAAGCGTCGCTCCTTATGTGCACATCGACTCAACAACGGCGTCTGGGAAGGGAAAGGAGAAGGCGGTGCTCGGAAGTTACTCTGGAGAGGTTGCTCCGTCTGCGGGAGAGGTCGTACGCGTAGAGTGGGGAAATATACTCTGGATCACCACGCGTGACCAACTTATTAGCCCTCTACTCCAGGGCGCGCTCTGGTGCGTCCATATTATGTCTAACATATATCACCAATCCTGCGAACACAAGATACATACAGGGGCGTCGCGAGCCATTTCCTCCGCCCGTTCGGTGCTTTCCTCGGCGCTCACTTCCAAGCTTGGTGGTCGAGGGGAGCGAGGAGTAGAGACTCGCCCGAAACCGAAGGCAACGGCGTGCAATGGTTGAGGAACTGGCTGGGCTCGATTCTATCGCCATCTGCTCCTGGCCTTCATGTCCGGTAACTCCGCCGTAATGGCTTGGGCTGCTCGGCCCTTGTATAGTATGCTTGTTCTCGGACCGGGACCGAATCGCATCAGCATGATATGGGCTGCGAGTGTGTGCGCTGATATCCCTTCACGTGTCCATGGGCGCAACACAACCCAACATACACGCGGCCCATGATATCCATCGCCATCCGGTGCACTCATGTCATACACCAAACTTCGTAACAACCACTACCTGGAATACTTCAAGCGAATTACTGGCCTGACATGCAGCCACCGCCACTATCCACGGAGGCCAATAAACCACAAGAGAAACTGCATTCCGGCAGCTTCTGCACCCCTACCGTACGTTGTGCAAAGTTTGGTAGAACACGCCGTGTTCAACTTGCGACACTTACTGGTTCATTTCTGCTCTCTCCAGAACATGCGCCCGGCCATGACCAAAGCTGAGATCATGTCGCTGACCGATCAAGAGATTGTGGACCTCTGCAGCTCGTCCTCCAGCCTCACAGATACACCGAACGCGAGCGAGTCGCTCCCGGTTTCACCCGTTTACGCGCTTGCGTCCAACGTCGTCGTCAAGGTCACCGTAGAGAATATGGAGGCCGAAGCGCGAACAATAGCCCTCGTGCGCGCACGGACAACGATCCCTGTGCCCAAAGTTCATCGCGCCTTCGAGCACAAAGGCCATCGTTATCTCGTCATGGACTACGTCCACGGTGGCACCCTCGACTCGCTCTGGGATAACCTCTCCCCCTGGCAGAAGTTGCGCATTGCCTTCACCCTGCGCAACTACGTGCGCCAGCTCTGGCGCATCCGCACCCCGCAGATCGAGCAACAGGTGCCCGGGCCGATCACCGACGACCCGACCCATCCCCTGCCCTGCTATACGCCGTCTCTAGGAGAATACCTCGCCCCGGCGTTCACGTCCCGCGACGATTTCCGAGACTGGATGAACGGGCGGTACCGCGTGGGGGAGTACATGATCAAGCGGCGGATGCACCAGGACTTGTTCGACGACTCGGAGCCGCTCGTGTTCGTGCATGGGGACCTCTGTCTACGGAACATGATCCTCGGGGCCGACGGCCGACTGTGGCTGATTGACTTTGGGTGTTCGGGCGTGTACCCGCGATGGTTCGAGGCGTACAGCTCGCGGGATGGCGATCAGGTACCTGCGAAGTTGTGGACCGCGACGCGTAAGATCGCGGTGGGGGAGTATTCGCGGCAGGAGGCATTCACGCAGACGTGCCAGGCCGGGTTCCTATGCGGTTCCTGCATGGAAGACCCCGGCGAACATTGGCCATGGGATGAAGAAATGGTTGGCGATGATGATGTTCAGGACGCTGAAGTTGCTGTAGTTTGACTGCATACAGTGCCATGACTATCGTTTTACATTTATGTACACAACCACAACGTCACGGAAGATACCGTCTCCGGGTCATGGCGCCGGTGTGGCCGCGGGAGGAACGACGACCTCAATCCACTCGTTTACCCACATATAGCGGGAAAACGAGACGTAAAGCCAGCGGAACCATACGAGTTGCGAGCGATGTTGCATCATCGCCTTTAGCGCGCGTGCGTACCCTTCCCAACCAGATACCGCAACTGGTATGCGTGCCCCTGCAGCCTTAGATACCCCTCGTGCAGGATCCCATGAGCTCCGTAACTGTGACAGAGAGATGGAGAGTTTGGAGGATATTGGAGCGGCCGGCCCGAGGTACTTCTCGAAGAGGGGTACGGTGATGAGAGAGAAGAGCCGCGGACGAGGTCTCTCAGGTGTATCCGCCAATGTGCTGAGTAGATGCGCGGCACCTTTGGGGAGAGAAATGTGGTTCGGATGGGACGATATGCCATGGTGGTCGAATGTGAGGATCTACGAGCCCATCGGATGCTCAGTCACACCACGCTACTCACGTACAACGAACGTGCATATACCGTCAAGCACTTACAGAATCAATGCAATGTTCTAGGACGTACGGCTTGAGTACATCGGATATCACCTCAGGTTCCCACTGTGCCGTGAAGTTGTCCTGAAGGTCCCTAAAATGTCATTGCTATAATTAACCTGACTGCAAGTCATGACAGGCAGGCACACAGCGAGTTTCTACGCACAGTGAACACGCCAAAAGGGGCAGTAGCGATATATGAAAGATCATACACGCTGTCCCGCTTACTAACGCCACATACAGGTGCGCCCATAATGTCAAGTTGAGCGGCCCCGGCGCGATTGTATGCATGACACGCTGGTCAGTGCTAGCGCACGTACCCCGATGGGTACCTATATTTGGTGGGTATGTCGTCCCAACTACCGATTCCAAATACAGGCGCGCACATAATGGCAGAATAAGCGACACCGACGAGATCGTACAGAGTGTCAGGCGGCCGAACGTGGTAGCATCGAACGCGTCGACGAGCTATCGACTGATCATTTCATATCAACTTTCGGGTTTAACGCCTCACATGCCGCGCACTATCACACAACACGATGGAGAACAGACCGCCTCCCCCTACGTCTCACTTGACAGCCCCTCTGGCTATCAGGCGAGACGTATAGTTGTGATCTTTTTGTTTCATGATATGTTTGTATTGGAACTCACGGCCTGTCAATGACCCATCTGCGGCCTTCCTCAATTCCTAGAACTTCGAGGCTCTGCACCAATTCGTGCCTGCGCGTATTTCCGAGGCCGTTCGCGTTGCCTACGGATAGGCACAGAGAGTGTACCTTGGGCCTCTGTTGCGCAGAGCTTTTGTCAAGCAGAGCGAGGATCGTGGGTGCGAAGAACATGCATTCGTCGTCGGGATGAGCAGTCAAGAGCAGGACATTAGCAGGATCACCAGATGTTGTCCTTGCACCCAAGAGCTGGAGATCCTGCTGAGCACCATGAGAGAGATAACTCCAGGCGAGGGAAAATACGAGGACAGGTAGCCAAAGCCTCGTTAGCTGGAACATGATGGCGATACACACATACGTAGGTGATGGTAACGGACGAGAAGGAGGCAAGGACTCGAAACGAGCCTTGAGCGCCTGGTACAATGCAATGCACGTGGCGTTACCCGTTCGGCGCTATTCCCAAATGGGACAAGGGCCCAACTCACCGCCATACCCGCCCCCGCGAAACCCACGAAGCCCGACAGTGACACCGCCCTCACAACGAACAGAATGCGCCGCTTACCACTTCGACGGAAGGAGCAAAAGTCCAATGCAGGACGTGCCAGCGTAGAAGCTTACGCTACCTGAAACACTCGTTGACATATTGCTTATTCGCTGTGCGTGCCCCAGTACCCTTGAACTCAGGCTCGGGCTGGTTAAACGCTCCGCTATGAGGCAAGAGAGAGTCCAATGGCAATGCACTCAACGCCAAGCTTGAGGCTTGGCCTGATAACGGCCAATATCTCCAGGTCCAATGCCGACCTCACCCAACTCATCGACGCTCGGTGAGTTCGATCGCCCATCCCCGAGGCCGCTAGCATGATTTTCATTTGTCCTACTCTGAGACAAAACTAATGACCAATCAGAGTAGACTTTGCTTGCGCTGAGGATTTTGACATCACCTCCGCTCGCTAGGGCGCATCTGCGCGTCTGCCCGCCCGATATTGATGGCGGTGCAGGGCGGAAGAAAGCGATGCGTCAGCACGCTCGGACCTCCCTTGCAGCTTAGGTTTACACGGATACCGTGTTTCACCCAGCGACGACTCGACCTCTGTGAGCTGTACTCCGGCAGCCACGCACCTTGCACAACAATTCGTAGCCGTGATCCTCCATTGACAATGTCGGTCCCAATATGAGCTTCTTCACAAAGTTCAAACAATTGCAATAGCTCGGAAGAGGCACGCATCTTCGACGTCGGCTTAGGGCTACTCCGTCAAAACGTCTTCGCTTCTCGTAATTGGTTGCTGCACTCAGGCACGCGCCCTCCCAGCGATTTGACGAAGACACCGGGACGCTATCGCCTGCACATCTGAGCCGTGAGGCAATGCACCACGAGCGACGGGCGCCCCGGCCCACTGGGGCTCAGGACAAGGCGCCATTGCGCGCGCACTTTGATGTGAAACAAGCGACGTACGAGGCGTGGCGAGCGGGATTTGACCCTGCATTGGTGTCCCTCGTATAAGAACCATGCGCAGGGTACCCCAAGTGCTCAGCGTCCAGCTCTTTCTTCCTTTCAGGACATTCCCCCTTCATAATCCTTCTTTTTCCTTCCTTCCCCTCTTAGAAACCTAGTAGCCCGGTCTTTCCCTTCTCCTCTCCCCTTCTCCCCATAATGGTCGCAATCGTCAACAAGCTCTTCGCAGCCGCCGCTGCCAATCTCGCCGCTTCCAGCGGCTACGGCTACGGTTCAGGATCCACAGGATCAAGCTACGGTAGCGGTTATGGCTCAGGCTCGGGCTATGGAAGCGGCAGCACCTGGCCCTCGAACTGGCAGCCATCGTTCCAGCTCTCCGGCTGCTCGATCGACAAGTTTGTTCCTCAGTTCCCGTCTAGTCAGACCCAGCTGGTCGCCCCCAGCCAACCACCGAAGTTTATCGGCCTCGCGTTTGGTGTGCAGAACTACACGTGCTCCAACACCAACACTTTCACGTAAGTGTTCTGCCCTATGCGATGATTCGAATGGCGTTTCTGACGGATTGCCGTCTGCAGGAGCACCGGTGCTGTCGCGGAGCTGATTGACGTCTCCTGCATCGTCTACGAGCCCGAGTTCTCCACGATCCAGGATGATCTCTTCAACGTCTGGACGAACCTCGTACCCGCCTCCATCCAGAGCATCATCGAGCTCTTCCACCTCATCGACATCCCCCAGATCCTTGCGCAGCACTACTTCGTCCCGAACCCGACCACGGGCCAGGGCCTCAGCCCGAAGTGGGACTTCACCTCGTCCGGCAAGTTCGAGGGCGTCCAGGACGCCTTCATCATTGCGAAGGGCAAGGGCACCCTCCCTGCGCCGACGAACGCGACGCGCGATGTGGCTTGGCTCGATGTCGTTCAGGTCGAGGGTGATATCGCGAGCGAGGTCTTCCGCTTCGACACCGTTGGCGGCCAGCCTCCTGCCTCGGTAAGCCTTGATATTGTTGCTTCAACATCAGACCGAGCTGATCTTTGAATGCAGTGCATGTACGGCAAGGATCACGACATCTCAGTGAGATACGTCTCGAAGTACAGTGAGTCGCCTATACCTATCAAGCTTGCAATCAATCGCACTGACAGAAATGATCCACAGTCTTCTACGGCGGCTCTCTCGCATAAGCTTCGCTCTTCGTGCTGTACTAGGAGTTGGGCTCTCGAGCGGGGTTTGGCTGGGTTGCTTTGGCTGTACGTACATAATTGGCAGCCACATTGTAGCTACACTACGGGTTTCTGCTTATTCTCTTGGACTTGGTGCTGTTTCTCTTTTGGACATTCTATACGCTGTAGCTTCATGATTTTCTTACTATAATGTATACACTTTCTGGTTTGATAACCGCCTGCGGGCGCCAGTCAACAAGCGCTGACTGATCGTACATCTGGCGTACTGAGAGCTCGAGCTTGAACACAGACCACTGTGATTTGCTATGACGCCCTCGAAAACCTGTCTGATTTACAAGTTTGCTCCACCCTGGATTACAGCAAGTTGTGTGGTTGCGATCCTCTAAACTTCGGAACACTTCGCGCGTTGCGTTGGCGCCAAAAATTGCTCAAGGTAGCCTCCAAGTTCGCACGTCGTGCTCACTAGTGCTCACTGCACATTATTATCCCGGAGGTACGTTCCAACAAACATTTTTGGCACGAAGTAGCTAATAGCGCCGGAAGTCAGAGGGTCCGCAGGTCCTTGTGCGTACAGTGCATAGAGCCCTTCAGCATCCGCTGGCAAGACATCCGTCTATCGGCGGCCAAGGTTCACGTTGAATGCATTCCACGGGTGCAATCTCCGCTCGCGCGCTGAGGAATCCGCACTCGCAGCAGGTCAGAAGACAGACATGAGACAGACATGATATCCTGCGGTGGAGAGCACCTCCCACTTTATCGCCTCACTCCGAGCTTATATAGTCGAACATCGGGTCAGAGCCGAACTAGCTCTGACTCACCCCATGATGTCTACCTCAACAGTTTGGACCGCAGCACTCGCTTTGGTTGTTGTCGCTGCAGGAGCAATTCTGTGGAAGTATAACGATGGCCGTGACAAGCCTCCGCTGCCACCTGGGCCGAAGCGGCTCCCTATTATAGGCAACTTACTGAACTTGCCAAACAAGCAGATGGGGCCCGTGCTGAGAGATATGGGAAAGCAGTATGGTGGGTCCCATTCGTTCCTGACCATCCGCTTCCCTTTCCCTAACTGCTGAGATCGCCCCGCAGGAGATGTGATGTACTTCGACCTGTTCGGCCAGCCCATGATAGTTCTCAACTCCTACGATGCCGCTATCGATCTCTTAGAAACCCGCTCTCTTAACACGAGCGATAGGCCACGTATCGTCATGGCAGAACTGTACGATGGGACTCGCCTAATCTCCTGTCTGACTAGTCCTCACCCTTCCACAGGTGCGGGCTCATGTGGCAGTTTGGGTTCCTAGGCTATAATCAGAAATGGCGCCAGCGTCGCCGAGTATTCCATCAAACTTTCCAGCCCAGCGCTTTGCCAAGGTTTCGACCCATTCAGCTGCGTGAGTGTCGTCGGTACCTCCGAAGGCTTCTTGACACCCCAGAGGACTTCCTTGCACTCGCCCGCCAGTAGGTCTTTTCTCTCTTCCATCAGCGCGGTACTCACAGGAGGCAGTGAATTTGCCGCAACTATCATGGACGCAGTCTACGGGATCACGGTATTGGAGAAGAACGACCCATACATCAACATGGCGGAGAAGGAGACGGAGATCTTCAGCGAGATTTTCATGCCTGGGCGTTACCTCGTCGAACTCCTGCCTATCCTCAAACACATCCCGGCTTGGTTCCCGGGGGCGAAGTTCAAGAGGGACGCAGCGAAGTGGGAGCCCCTCGTGTCGTCAGTGCGGCATGTGCCGTATAATGCAACGTTGGAAGCCATCGTAAGACCCTTACCTTGCCATGAAGTTTCGTTCCTGACAGATTGGGCAGGCCCGGGGGGACGTTCGTCCTTCGATGGTCACATCGCTGGTCGATGAAGCTGTGCAGAAAGAGGGGGCTTTATCCATAAGCGACGATGCTTGCTTCCGCGATGCTGCAGGACTTGCATACGTTAGTGAGTATGATCCGATTCCCCTTCTCCCTTCCATCCTCGCTTCCGTGGTCTGAGTCTGGACGCCTACTTACCAACCTTGTCATTAGCTGGCGCGGATACAGTACGCAAACTGAACTTTGTGCAGCGAATGACATACTGACATAAACTTGAGCAGACGATGTACTCCATGCAAGCCTTTTTCCTGGCCATGGTCCAGTATCCAGAGGCTCAGAAGAAAGCTCAAGAGGAGTTGGACGCTGTCATCGGTCCCGAGCGTCTCCCCGAGTTCACAGACAGAGACTCGCTTCCGTACGTCAATGCCGTCGTCAAAGAGATGACTCGGTGGCATACTGTCGTGCCGCTCGGCCTGTGGCATCGCTCAAGGAATGAGGACCAATGGAACGGATACATGATCCCCGCGGGCTCGATCATCTTAGCCAACCAATGGTACGCCTCTTACGACCTCCATTTTCGCGTTAATTGGCTCAGGTTATTTCAGGGCTATGGCACGAGACCCAGAAGCCTACCCCGCACCGGAAACGTTCCTCCCTGAAAGATTCCTGGGGCTTACTGAGCATGGCGCCAGCCCTGCCAGAGATCCTGAGAAGTTCCAGTTTGGGTTCGGTCGCAGGCACGTTCGCAGCTTCGTGTCTGACTGTTTTGTCGCGACTCACCGACATTTTCCACACAGAATTTGCCCCGGCAGACACTTCTCTAATGATTCCCTGTTCATCACTGTCGCCTCGTTGCTTCACGTATTCAACATCGATGCGCCGCTCGACGAAGACGGGAAGCCAGTACCCGTGGAGCCTGCAATTGCGCTGGATTCCTTCCTGTCGTGGGTCCACACTTCATCCCTGAGCGCACTGTACTCTAACTGTTCTTTCATAGACACCCAGAACCATTCAAATGCAGGATCACTCCACGGTCCGACCGAGCAGCGGCACTCATCCGAAGCGCCAACCAATCAGGCCATACGTAGTCTGTGGTACGATATTGAAGGACGAACGCATTCTCGAGTGAACGGTATGGGGGCTCTGTGTTTTCGCCTGCAGTGTACGCTTGAAACAAGATTGGCAAGGCGAGACAGGTCGTGCATCGCAGTCTATGTGCTCCGAGGCGAAATCGTTAACACGTGTATTGTCCACCCAATGTGCGCTCAAAGAAAACAGTGACGCTTTCTCACAGGCCAGTAAAGGGAATTCAACTGACGCATCTGAGGCTGTCGTAATACAAAGTTCGTACCCTCGCCGCTCTCGCCAAATTTTCGAGCGCCTGCGAACGCCGCTGGACGGACAGCGACCATCCGGCTCTTCGCAGTAGGTCAGGAGGCTCCTCGGATGCGATTTACGGTTTATAAGGTTTGGTCATAGGAATGCTCTATCGCCGACAGCTCTACATAAAGCTCTCCGCAAGGTGGGAGCATCATCGTGACCTGCTACCGCCCCAGCAATGTGGCCCTCCGACTCTATGCTACTCGTCGCGCTGCTTGCAAGCGTAGTGATATGTTCTCTATGGCGAAAGCGGAGATACTCCATCTCCAGCTTACCTCTCCCACCTGGCCCCAAACCGCTTCCTATCGTAGGTAACCTATTGGATATGCCGACGAAGAGACTAGGGCCCGCTCTCAGAGAGATGGGCGTTGAGTACGGTGAGCGACTAGCCAGCGTCGTCTTGTCTTGCTCTCATAGGCTCCCGCAGGAGATGTTACTTACCTTGATATGTTGGGAAAGCCTATGCTCATCCTCAACACCTATGAGGCGGCTGTGGGCCTGCTAGAAAGTCGCTCGTCTAACACGTCTGACAGACCGGGGTTCGTGATGGCAGAACTGTAGGTCCCGAATTATTCGCGCCCGTATCCATTCAGAGCCGCTCATTTATGACCAGGACGGACTATGGGTGGATCGCTGGCTTGATAGGGTACACTCAGAGGTGGCGCAGACGCCGCCGGGCGTTTCACAAGACCTTCCAGTTGAGCGCTATGCCCAAACACCGGCCCGTGCTCCTTCGCGAATGCTATAGCCTGTTGCAGAAGCTGCTCGATACGCCGGAAAGGTTCCGCGTGCTTGGTCGTCAGTACGTGTTCTATCCCACGGGTGACGAAAACAGGACGGGATTCACCAGTGATTTGTTCTCTAGTATGTTCGGGGCTACTAGCATGGAAGTAATTTATGGCCTCACAGTCACAGTCGAAGACGATCCGTACATCTCGCTCGCCGAGAACGCCACAGAAGTCTTCAATGAGATTACCGTACCCGGTCGGTTTGTGGTCGAACTTCTACCATTCCTGAGGTATCTCCCGTCCTGGCTCCCTGGAATGGACTTCAAGAGGGTCGCAGCAAAGTGGTCTGAGGACGTACGAGCACTACGGAACGTCCCCTTTGATGCGGCTATCGATGCAATGGTGAATCCGAGTTTTGTTGACTGTATGCGAACACCAGGTGATTCATTGCGACTGCTAGACGAAAGGCGAACGTCGGCCATCGATGGTGTCCTCCCTCCTGGATGAAGCACTCTCGAATGGCGATTCCGGACTCGAAGAGGATGCCACGCTATTCAAAGATACTGCAGGGGTCGCATACATTGGTCAGTACACATCTCTTTAACACTCGTACAGGCGACACGTGAACAGTACTGACATCTTTCCTTTCGTCAGCTGGGGCAGACACAGTAAGCGTGGACTGACCTTCGTTTTGACATCTGATACTCAACCATTCGTTATAGACCACATTCTCTTTACAAGCATTCTTCCTTGCCATGGTCCAGAACCCGGATGTCCAACGGAAGGCTCAAGCGGAGCTCGACGCCGTCGTTGGCCCCGACCGTCTTCCTGACTTCTCGGACAAGGCTTCACTTCCCTACGTGAACGCGGTCATCCAGGAAGTCAAGCGATGGCATACCGTCACTCCCCTAGGGATCTCGCACCGCTCTACGGCGGAAGACGAATGGAACGGATATCGTATCCCTGCGGGAACGATCATAGTGCCGAACCAGTGGTGCGCAGTACTGAACATCTGATGTCATAGAATCTGACATGAAGGGTTATTTCCTGCACATGACAGGGCTATGTCGCAGGACCCCAGTGTATATCCCGAGCCTGAGCGTTTCATCCCGGAACGATTCCCCGCCACAAACGGGAAGGTCAGAAGCCCCGACAGCTATCAATTCGGGTTCGGCCGCAGGTACGGCGTATTGTTTGGGTATGTACATTAACCTTACCCCCGACATTGACCATCTCGGACACAGAATATGCCCTGGACGACACTTTGCCAACGAAGCTTTGTATATCACCGTCGCGTCTGTTCTCCATGCGTTCAACATTGATCCTCCGCTTGATGACAAAGGGCAACCGATGCCCGTTGAACCTGAATTCGTACTTGATTACTTCCTAGCGTAAGGAAACCCACATGGTCATCTCACATGCATCGCAGTTACGCTGACGAGAGAGCAACAGGCATCCGGGTCCATTCGAGTGCAGGATCACCCCTCGATCCGCAGGCGCTGAGGCGTTGATCAGGAGCTGTGTCCAGAAGGAGACGAAGTAATCACAGATAGTCTCTTGTACTTTCATTGCGAAACACCAAATTTGTACATTGATCCAACTTCATGGCCGTGATACGACCGTAGAAAATACATACATGCCCAAATACCGAATCGTAATGAACCAAAGCCCGAGCAAAGGAGGATTCATCTAAGCCCTTCAATCCGATATGGAAGTCATCTAAGAGGGCGGGCTGTAGAGCAAACTTGTCAGTCACTGGTTGCCGACGACAACAGATGGTAGCGACTTACACTGGGGCGACGGAGGTGGCCGGACCGGGGTCGGTCGGGAGAGTGGGGAAGGGCACGAAGAGGCAGGCCTGCTGGACGTCCCTGTGGGTCAGGCCGGCGGGGAAGTGGGCCTTGCTCGCTGGGGCGGGCGGCGTGGGGACAAGCTCGGAGCAGTCGGTGAGCTGGCGGACGTCGTGGCCGAGCACAGTCATCTTGCGGAAGGCAGCCTTGAACGCGGACTGGAGCTTAGCCTGGTTGTCTGGAGTGAAGGGGGCGTGTCAGCAACCGTGCATGATTTTTTGGAGGCTGGTATGATGTGGTGGTACTCACTGACGAAGGACTGCCATTCGCATGCGGTGCGGATGTCGCGAGCGAGTTCGCTATCGGACTGAAGACGGAGCTCGCCGTGGAGAGGAGACATCACCTCGCCCTGGTTGCCCGCGGTTCCGGGGAAGAGGGTGCCCTTGAGCAGGGTCTCGATGAAGAACTGGGTGTCGAAGAGCTCCGGGGTAGAGTCGAACGGCGTGCCGGGGATCGTGGGGTCGACGTGGTCCGCAGCAGCGATGGTGTGGCTAGACGGCACCATTAGCTATTTTCATTGTATAGAGAAGAATCGAGTACATACGAGGCAAGGAGTGCAACGACCTCGGCGGGTGTGAACTCGCCGGCGTCGGCGAACCGGGCCAGGATGCTCGTCACGTTGTCGAACGGCTCGGGGACGGTCAAGTCGGGCGCTGGTTGAGTAGCGTCCTTGCGACCGACGAAAACGTCAAGGCGGGGTGCACCGGGGCAGTTGCTGACGCCGATGGCGCCCGCGAACTGGATGCTGTAGCGGTTGGTCAGCGCCCCTTCTGACCTAAGTATCATCACTGTGAGACCACGTACAAGTCAGCGACGGAGATGTTGTGGCGCTGGATGAACGGGCGCTGCTCGTCGATGATCTCATCGACGCCCAGGTTCGCGTGGAAGTTGGTCTCGATGTCCTCGAAGATGGCGATGGAGCCGTCGGCGCCGCCGCCGCCGAACACGCCGGTGGCGGCGATCTTGGGCGAGATGCCGATGGCGTCGTGGAAGGTGAGGCGGAGGGACTCGTGCACCTCCTCACCGCACTCGCCGCCGTCGAAGAGGTTTTGTTGGATGTCGTCGCGGACCGCGAAGAGCGCGCAGCAGGCGGCGTCCGACGCGACGTTGCCGTCAGCGCAGGTCACCTTGCGGGTGATGGCACCTATCAGCCGTGCCAAGTCGTCAGCAGATGCACGGGCTCAGATGAACAAGCGAGGAAAACCGTACCACTGGCGACTTGGAGAGCCGCAAGCGCGGAGACGAAGGAAGCGAGTATTTTGAACGCCATTGCCGCGGTGTCGGAGTGGAGAGAGAGGAGAACTCGATGCTCTGGAGAGTCGGTGCATACTCGCTTAGGCCTTTATACCGTTCGATTCTTGGCTCCCGACTCCAGAACAGCACGTCCAACATTGCGCGACCTTGCAGGGCGAAGTAGCATATTGGCTCTGTCGGCCAATCAGGACTGAGGAATATTGGGGACGTGAAGATACTCACAGGAAAGCAGGCGGACATGGGAGCTTACCCGTACTGCTGGAGTCGCGCTCCCGCACAAGCTCGCAGCCGACTGGCGGGAGCCGCCCGACATTACGACACAACGGGCCACTTACGGACCCGGTCTCCAGGACCCCTCCTTGTCACAAAGGACGTCCATCAGGTGTGCATGGGAAGGAAAATGGCGGACTGTATGCGTCGGATGTCCCGGGTCCTGAGCGGCGGGGCACCACATATGCCAGTCCTATGGAAAGCTTGTTTGTGTGAGCGGAAATGACCAAGAGCTGTCAGACGTCCAGATGGACCAGAGAAAACGACAGGAGGGGATAACCCGGCCAACGGTTACCGTACCGGGAGGTGTGGGAGCACGTGAGAAGCCACACCCCGAGTGTGCGAGTGGAGCGCACGTTTCGAGCAGTCGTAGTCTTCGAGTTCTTCGAGGTTGTTTGCGCGTCTCGAGAACACGACTCGAGTCCTTGCGAAAGTTCGAGGGACAAGACCTCGTGAAGTCTGATGGTCGCCAGTTGATGGGAAGAGCCAAGATGTGAAGGGCCATGTAGCAAGAGCTGAACGTGCCGCTGAGGTCCCTCTTACATATCTAGTGGCAGTGTGTATGGGCGCGCAGCAAAACAAGGCGTACAAACATCCAGTCTAGTATAAATTGAGTTCATATGAGCACATACGCCACCAAGCCTTGCATGGACGATCCTAGAAGCATTCGGTTACCTCCGGAAGAGAGTGCTTGATCCGAGCCGACACTTCGTGTCGAGGAATGACATACGACACAGGCTTGGCATTACTCACTCTAGCAAGCCCGAGCTTTCCGAGCTGGGTGTGAGAGCGGCGGGGGCAATACTCCTTCCCAGGAGAGCGGAAAATGCCACGCAGCGGGCATCATCGACGTCCAGAAGCATCCCTCGTGGAGCTATCAGAGACAGTTGAGGAAAAGCTCGATAGTTGCTTGCTCGCATACCGGTGTGCTTGCTGCGTAATCTCAGCCAAACTCCTGGATGGGGATATACAGTATGCCGTTAGCCTATGCTGCTGTACCGGAAAAAAATGCTCACGGTGCGACAAGGTGTGTGAGCAACCATAGATGCCGGAGGAAACAGGTCGGGCGCAACGTTGATAGGGAAGAGCGAGCATGTGCTCCATAGATGCTAAGATGGTGAGTACGCACCGGAGAGTGGCCGGAAACAACGCAAGTGGTTGTGAGATGCCTTGAGCAGATTTTGGGGATTTCCGGACCGCAACAGCGCACGATAGCCGTCTTTTACACCGAAGGATGGCCCTTCAATAGGTCCGAGTGCGAAATCAATCCTGGCACGGGTGCAGTACTAGTACATGGTGGATACATCTGTTCATATCCGAGTGGTTAGATGGGAGCAACATCTTGCAACTTGGATGACTCTGTCTTACCTGATAGAAAAAGGAGCATACCATAGAGACGAGACATCCCCTAGAATATCTTCGCGAACCTCGGGTCATGCCATACTTGCACCACATCATTCGCGAGTTTCATGTCTGTTAAGGCGGGGTAGCTTGGCATACTAGTTCAATATCTTTTTGCGCAGAGACACGCACCAACGTCGTTCCCTAGTTCAATGAACGCCATCATTTTAATTGTTCTCTCGTCAACTACACTGCCAATGACTTCGATGTAGGTACTATCAGTGTGAAAGGCCTGGATACGTGGAGTGGGAATCTCAGCGTGGAGGCTGCGAGGAAAGGAAGAGGTTACTCGCCTTCAACAACTTGACCTCTACTTCGCCCCCATCCGACGCCTCCACAATAGCAACATCGTCTCGAACCTATAGAATACGCTCAGCCATAACAGCTCTCATCGTCAACCCATCACCGCCTTCTCACGCTACGGATTTTTGCGATCAGTCTCACTGTCTGTCCCTTGAAGTTGTCCAAGAGGGCCTTGTTCACACGTGGCGAGCGATGGTCGGTCATGATGCTGAGGGTATGTTGGAAGTGGAAGTGAACGTCTCCGTGAGAGCTTGGAAGCAAGATTCAGGTTCAGGAAGCTGCTGCAGGGGGGGCGCGTGCCACAGCGCGTTACTACTGCCCAAACGCGTACCGTCACAGGTCACGCTTACAGAGAGAGAGAGAGAGAGAGAGAGAGAGAGAGAGAGAGAGAGAAGCCGCTATCTGGGTATAGCCGCCGTACGCAAGCGCCGCCCGTGCGCTTACCACGTTTTGGCTGGCCAGCGCCGCAATATCGGACTCATAGCGCCCTGCTGCGGCCGGTTACTCACTCGCGATTCTCCACTGCAACTCGCGAGTTGTGCCGGGATGTTTACATTGGCACAGACGGTCGCGTTATGAGTGATCCTGCAGGCTTCTCGTTGGACATTACGCGGAGACTTCAAGCAAGGCTGAACAGGTTGGCGCTGGTGAGTGAGGCCTTGCTCGTTCATGCTATGACGATCCCCATATCCTCCGCCATCTCACGAACGAGGTGATCCAATGAATTCACGCGATCGCCGGGCGAGGTGGTCAAGAGGTATCGCCCGACATGCCGTATTGTCTTTCATCAGCAGGTCAGTTGTTCGGACACCTTCGATGGACTAAGTACCACAAGCTGTGCGCCGTGCGACCATCGATGAGAGGGCCCCATATGTTGTGGATCTAGCCCAGACTTGGTGTCGAATTGAAGGCAGCACGAAGGCAGCATGTAAAGGCCTCGCCACGGAGCGCCCGTCGGAACAAACAGCCCACAACATACGTGGATCCTCGACACCCAACCATAGCGCGCCTCGTGCTGGTCGTGCTGCAGCCCATCCTTGTCTCTTCGAGTCATCCCCCACCCTTCGTGTCTATCGTTTTCGTTGGGATCGTCGTCTTTGTTCGCTCAGCATGGCACCCAAGGGCCAAAAGTCCGACTCTATCGATAAGGCCGATCCCAGGAGGCCCCATATCATCCTCCGCACGCTCCCTTCCTTCTCCTTCTCTACCCCCTCCCAGTCTGTCGACGTCCACTTCTCTCTACACGTCCCACGAACCCCGCAAGACAAGCTACGATTGATGGATGTCCCTGGTAAGCCCCTGTGTTCGAGTCGTCAGCTTGCCAGATGCTAATGCTGTATGTCGTGTGTCAGACGTAGCAAGTGCCCACACGTTCGGGCCTGGTCAGAAAATTGGTTCACCTACACCCTCCGACATGGAGCGCGCCCTCGCCAATCGCACACCCC